>MU675204.1:64081-102463 GCA_026770625.1 Nicotiana glauca
AGTCGTGTTCTGGTACCTCGTGTGGTAGTTGATACAATGTTTATATACAGGGAACGGGTCTGGCAGAGAATTTCAGGTGTTGGAATTGGGTTCTAAGCTTATTGTATGGATAAAAGAGGATATCTGTAGATTTGATCAAACTAATGTGTCCATATGAGTTGTGGTAGCACGGGAAGGTGCACGAGATGTTAAACAGTGATTTCAGATAACTTAAGAGCAGTTCTTGGAACGTTCAAGGACGAACGTCTATTTAAGTGGGGGAGAATGTAACGACCCGATCGGTCGTTTTGAGCTCTAGCGCATCGTTCAGCAGTTGGAAGTCATGAACAGCTTCATTTCAGTTATATTGACTTGTGCGTATGGTCAGAGTTGAATTTTGAGAAATTCGAAGTCAAATTGGAAAGAAAATTTTCATTGTGGCAGCCTTAAGTTGAAGAAAATGGCTACAGTTGGAATTTTGAGTAAACGACCTCAGAATCGGGATCTGAAAGTTACAGCAGATTCGTATGATGATTTCGAGACTTGGTCATATGTCCGGATTTGGTTATGGATAACTCGAGAGCATTTCAGCGTATATTGTTGAAGTTAGTATTTTAGAAGAATTTCATAAATTTGGGTTGGAAGGTATTTCAGTGTTATAGATGTCCATTTGGGATTTCAAGTCTGGGAATAGCTCCGTATGGTGATTTTGGAGTTGGGAGCGCGATTAGAAGTGAATTCGGATGTGCGGAGGTCATTTTGAAGTCATTTGGCTAAATATAGAAATTTGAAGGTTTTTGAGAAAATTCGACTTCGACCGGAAGTGAAAATTTTGATATTGAGGTCGGAATGCGATTCTGAAAGTTGGGGCAGGTCTGTAATGTTGAATGTGACTTGTGCGCAAAATTTGAAGTCATTCTGGAATGATTTTGGTAAAGTTTGAGACACTTAGTCTCTTTTAAGGAAGCTTAAGTTGGAAAAGTCAACCAGATATTGACTTATGTGTTAGAGGGCTCGAAATGCGAATTGTATGGTTCGGATAGCTTCGTTATGTGATTTGGGACTTAGGAGTGTGTCCGGAATATTTTTGTGATGACCGGTGTAGAATTAAGCATGAATTGGCAAAGTTAGTATTTTTGACAAATTCCGGTTGATAGGTGAGATTTTGATCCGAGGGTCAGAATGGAATTTCGAGACTTGTTGTAGCTTCGTTATGTCATTTTGGACTTGTCTGCAAAATTTGAGGTCATTCGGACGTGGTTTGGTTGGGTTTTTGATCAAAAATAGAATTTGGAAGTTCTTGAGATTCATAGGCTTGAATCCGATGATGATTTGATGTTTTGATGTTATTTTGGGTGTTCCGATGGTTCGGATAAGTTTGAATGATATTTTGGGACATGTTTATATAATTGGTTAAGGTCCCGAGGGCCTTGGGTGGATTTCGAAAGCTTAACGGAATGGAATTCGAACCCAAAAGAAAAGAAAAAGCTGCTGCAATTTCTGCTGCTAAGCTGTCTTTGGACAGCAAATGTGCAGTCGTGGAGCGTACTTCGGAGACCTATATCTTTTGATCTACAAGGAATTTTGAGATGATTTAAAAACAAAAGTTGTAGTCCTTCATGTCTAGTTTTTAGTGAGCTAAAGCAAATGTAATTTGGACATCTGTAGAGAAAGTTATGATCGATTGAAGATGACTGGTGGAGCAGTTTCTCTAGAGTTTTCTGATTTCACGGAGCCGATTTTAGAAGCTCATATCTCGGGATATATAAAGAGTTATATGGTGTAAAACCTATCAAATTAAAGATCTTCGAGTCTACTTTCTAAATCTTCAAACTGTTTGTCATTTGTATATTTATACAAGACGTTATGGGTGTTTAAAAAGAAGGTGTCCGACAAGGAAAAATTTTAATACGATGTACAACTTGTATAGCACAAGTGCAAGGTACAACTCGACGAAACACGAGCAGATTCTTTAAACACGGATTTGGCTTATTTCTTTCATTTCGTTCAGTTGGCTTGGATGATTTAGGAGAGAATTTCAAGGGGGATTTCATCAGGCATCAAAGGTGAGTTGTTTCTACGTATTTCCAAGTTAAATACATGATTATTGTGTGAAATTAACCTAGAAATTCATGGAATTAAGTCTAAAATTGATGAACTAGGGCTTGAGATTTTGAGATTTAAATATAGAATTTGGAGGGTCAAATGGACTCCGATTTTGGTAAATTTGATATGTACGAACTCGTGGTGAGACGAGGAATCCGGTAATGTAAATTTTATAATTTTTCGAGAAGTGAGCCAGGGGCTCGGGTTTTGCTAGTTTCGAGATTTCTGCTATTTCTCGATTGTTTTTGATTGGGTATTGTTCTATTAGCATATTGTGATGTATTCGCTCTGATTTTTGTTAGATTTGATGCGCGTGGAGGCCGGTTTGAGGGGCAAAGGCGTCGCGAGCTAGGGATTTCGCCGGTTCGAGGTGAGTAATGCTTGTAAATGATATTCTGAGGGTTTGAAACCCCGGATTTGCACCCATAGTGCTATATTGAGGTGACTTGCACGCCGGATAGAGAGCGTGGGGTAGAGCACCATTGGGAGATTGTGACTTGGTCTGTCCCGGTTGTTGATTTTACTGGGTATTCCACTATGACTTGTTATTTTTCACTATGACTTTGGCTTATTGCCATACTTGGGGTTTACTGCCGACTGTTTGAACTCCTTGTGAGCTATCATCACTGTTTTCCTCACTATTTAAAATATTATTTGAACTCAGTCCATTTGAATTACACTGTTTCATGAACTCAGTTATATTTTTACTCAACCTTGAGTTTTAACTGATATTTGAACTATTATTTGAGCTTAGCATTTTTATTTTACTGATGCCCGAGGGGCTTATGATTATTTTTGGATTGATTAAGGCCGAGTTCCATATGTGAGGATATGATGAGTGATGTGAGGAGGCTTTCAGGCCTCGAGTGATATGTGAGGAGGCTTTCAGGCCTCATGCTGATATGTACAGGCTTTCAGGCCTTATGATGATATAGCGCTTGGGCTGTAGGAGCCCCTCCGGAGTCTGCACCCCCACAGTGAGTACGGGTACCCATCTAGAGCGGATAAATTTTAGACATTGGTAACAATGGCACTGTTATACGCATTTTGGTCAGGTAACAATGACTCACCAGTTAGGTAACAATGACTGACCAGTAGTAACAATGGCACTGTAATATGCGTGTTGGTCAGGTAACAATGGCTGACCGGTCAGGTAACAATGGCTGACCGGTCAGGTAACAATGACTGACCGGTCAGGTAACAATGACTGACCAGGAACATGAATCATGCCCGAGGGGCCGGAACTGTTTTTTTGAGATATTGCCCGAGGGGCGAACTTTGATGTGCTCATCTTGCATATTTACTCGTCTTTTTACCTGTTATACTGGGGTATTTGTGCCCGAGGGCAGATTTTTCTGTGCTTATCAGCACTAACTGTTTTGAAATCATTTTTGTAATTATTGAAAAGACCACTTTCAAAAGAGATTTGAATTTAGCCAAGGTATTTCTAAAGATATCACAGATTTCATAGTTTTCTCAGAAAATTGTACCCGGCTTCTATACAGCTTATTGGTGGTTTTTACGTGATTTCTTGTTGCTCAGTTATTATTTACTTTTATTACTCACTAAGTTGGAGTACTCACTTTACTCCCTATACCTCGCGTGCAGTTGCAGGCATTTATGCACCCGATAGCGGGTATTGGCTGTATGACGACGGAGTTGTAAAGGTTTTAGCAAGGTGACTGCCAGCGTTTGCAGCACCCCTGTCCTTTAATGTTATTCATGCATCTTGTTTAGTGTATTTCTAGATTGTATAGTAGAGACTTCATTCTTATAGATGCTCGTAACTTGTGACACCCCGATCGGGTTGTGATGGGTTGTAAATACTGGTCGTTAATCTGTATTTATCTATTCATTTATGTTTAACAATTGTTAAATAGACTAATTAGGCTTGTTGGCTGGCCTTGTCTTCACGAGAGGCGCCTTCACAACTGGGTTTAGATATTGGGTCGTGACATTTGCAATCTTGGAAAATCCTTAATGAACCGCTTATAGAACACAACGTGCCCAAGGAAACTTCTTACTACCTTTATTGAAGTGGGTGGTGGTAGCTTCTCAATCACATCAACCTTTTCTTGGTCAACTTGAATTCCCTTTTTGGACACTCGATGCCACAATATTATTCCTTCTTGTACAATAAAATGGCACTTTTTCCAATTCAATACTAGATTTGTGTCCACACATCTTTTGAGCACTCTTCTTAGGTTGTGAAGACAATATTTGAATGAACCCCCCACCACGGAGAAATCATCCACAAACACCTCCATAATATCCTCAACCATGTCAGTGAAAATGGTAAACATGCATCGTTGGAATGTAGTTGGTGCATTGCAAAGTCCAAAGGGAATTATCCAAAAGCAAAAGATTCCATACGGTCAAGTGAAGGACATTTTCTCTCTATCTTCTAGGTCTATTGAGATATGCTTATACCCTGAGTATCCGTACAAGAAATAGAAGTGGGATCGCCCAGCTAACCTACCCAACATCTAGTCAACGAAAGGCAATGGGAAATGGTCCTTTCGTGTGGTTGTGTTCTGTTTCCGATAGTCTATGAAAATTTGCTACCCCATGACTGTACGAGTTGAGATACGCTCGTTCTTCTCATATTGTATCACTGTTGTTCCTCCGTTTTTTAGTACACATTGGACAGGACTGACCCAATTGCTATCAGAGATGGAGAAGATGATACTCGCATCTAACCATTTGATCACTTCCTTCTTCACCACCTCTTTCATATTCGGGTTCAGCCGTCATTGATGTTCTCTGGAAGGTTTGTTCCCTTCTTCCAGGAGAATATTGTGCATACAAAAACTAGGTTGACACCCTTTATGTCTGTCATGGTCCAACCAATGATAGTCTTACGTTCCTGTAACACCTGTAGGAGTTGCTCTACCTACACAACTAAGCAAACTAGATGATATAATAATAGGTAAAGTAGAATTAGGCCCTAAGAAAGTGTACCTGAGGTAACCTGGAAGCGGTTTTAGGTCCAATTGTGGTGGCTCCTCTATCGATGGTTCGCAGGTGGTGTTGTTCTTTCTTCTAAGTGTAGGGGCTCGAACTGGGGTTCTCTTGTCCAGAACCCTTGAACTTCGAGAGCCATGACCCACTCTGCCAACTTCTCACCATCCACATTTTTTCCAGATTAATCAAGCAAGATTCTAACAAATCCTGACATTAATTGTCGTATCCTCCTTTGTAGTATCACATCTACGGCCTCCACTAATGAGCAATTTGCAAATTTGGTGGGTCTCCTCATAGATTGTTGAACATTGAATATGATTTCTTTATTGTTCAACCTTATTTTTAATTCCCCAGTCTCATAATCAATCAATACTCTCCCAGTGGCTAAAAACGACCTGCCCAGAATAATTGGTATCTTTTCATCCACTTGACAGACAAGAATGATGAAGTCTGCGGGGAATACGAATTTCCTCATTTGAACGAGCACATTATCAAGAATTCTGGTCGATTTTTTCATTGTGCGATCAGCCAGTTGTAGCAACATTGAGGTGGGTCTAGCTTTGCCAATGCCCAGTTTTGTATAAATTGCCAAGGGCATCAAGTTTATAATGGCTCCCAAATCACATAATGCTTTAGCAAAAGCATAACTCCCAATGGTGCATGGGATAGTGAAACTACCCGGATCAGACACCTTTTGAGACATAGGTCTTGTCACTACCGCGCTGCAAGTCTGCATCAAAGTTACAGTGGACAGGTCCTGGAAGTCAACTTTTTGCGATATCAGGTCCTTCCTCATTTTCGCATACCCTGGCATTTCCCTCAAAGCATCCATCAGTGGAATCTGAGCATTTAGATGAATTTCCTATATTGATCATCTTTCTTTGCTTTGCCAACCTCTAAGGGAATTATGCATGAATCAACCTCTTCCTACTACTTTGCGTCTTTTCTTTGCTGGAAGCTTTTTCTACTACCTGTTCTGGGATTTGTTCACCTTCCTTCTCATTACCCTTGTCAGCCTGTGCTTGCTTGATTTCAACCTCGGTGAGCTCTGCCGACTCATCGGTCTCTAATATAACTGGAGCAGCTAGAGTAGTTTGCGTTGTTACTCTCCTGGATTGAGAAACTTCTTGCTCTCTGTCTATATCTCTCTAATTACTGAGACTCACTGCCATGAGCTGATTCGGGTTCTGCTCCTTTGGATTAACGTTTGTATCTGCTGGTAATGTTCTATGTGGGCGATTGTTCAAGGCCATAGATAGCTGTCCGAATTGAGTTTCAATGCCTTTGATTTCTGAATCATGATCAGCTAACTTCTCTTGCATCTTTCCATTTGTCCCAATGAGTTGTTGGAGCATACCCCTAATTTCGATCATGTTACTATCCTACTGCTGATGAGGTGGTTGGTAGGTCAACTGTTGCTGGTGTTGCTAATTATAGTCGTGTTGCCTTTGATAAGTATGATTTGGCCTTGTGGTCGTGCTCCTCCTGGATTGGTGTTGTGTTGTGGCTGGTTCGTTCTATACTGTTCGTTTGCTGTCGGTCCCCATTGGTGCCCACCTTGCCTCTGACCTTCAAAATTATTGACATAATTCATGTCTTCTATGAATCCATAGTTGTCATTCTCTTCACTCCACAAGCACACATATGACTAGTTTATGCAAGGAGTGAACAAGCCTCCATTTGTGGTATCTACAATGTGCACCTGTTTCATACCCATCTCATCGATTTTCTTTGTCAGTAAGCTCATCTGGGTCATAAAAGTGGCTATGTTTTCTGCATGTGTGTTGTTTGGGTCAAGAGCGACAGAATGCACTATTGGAGTGAGTGTTGTGTCGCTCGTCATCCAGCCTAAACTTTGAGACATCTTGTCAAGAAGAATCTTGCACTATGTGAAAGTTTTTCTCAAGAATGCACCCCCGGCAGAAGCATCTATATTGGCCTTCAGACTGTCAGCCAAACCGATATAGAATCTTTGTCCCAGCATCTGATCCGGAATGCCATAGTGAGGGCACTTCACCAACATGCCCTTAAACCTCTCCCAGGTCTCTTGCAAAGTCTTAGTCGGTTTCTGCCTGAATTGCAATATCTCATCAATCTGCCTCACAATTTTGTTGGGCAGATAAAACTTGTTTAAGAACTGCTTGACTAGTTTCTCTCAAGTAGCAATGGCGTTTATTGGGAGCTAATTCAGCCAAGTTTGATCCTCCCCTGTTACTGAGAATGGGAACGATAATAATTTGATTCCCTCAGGAGTCACATTTGGCTGTCTTTGAGTGACACATATTGATACAAAGTTCTTCAAATTTTGTTATGGGTCTTCGATGTTTGACCCATAGAACAACCCTTTATTCTGCAATAGGTGCAGGATGTTGTTGGTAACCCGGAATGTCTCCGCTTGTATGGGAGGAACCAATATTGCTGTGTCTAGTTTATCAGCAGTTGGTTGCGCCTAATCATAAAGAACAACTTCAGGCACAAGAGGCGCTACCACTCTGACATTTGGGTCATCTCGATCATTCATATTGTTGCCATCGACGTTGTTTATGTCATCCATTTCAATTTCAATTTGTTCCTCTTTGTTTCATCTATTTGCTCTTCTTGTTATCCTGGCTCAATGTACGGAATGCATTCTCGGGATCTGAGAGTTCTTTAAAGAGTTTGCCAGTTCTCGAAAAACTTCTAGGCATGCACATGAGTTACAGAAGAGTTCAACCGTGAGAATTTCAATGAAAATATTTTACACCACGGAAATTTATCAAAACTAATAATCCTAGCAATTCTTCAAAGTTGCAATAAATAACATCGTTAGTTCCCCGGCAACGGTGCCAAAATTTAATCACGCCCAATGATGCCTTATAAAAAGGACTAAGCGGTCGCTATAAATATACAATCCGATTCAGTTCAGAGTCGAGTCCCACAGGGAACTAACCTATTTACTACAACTTTTAATACTTCTAATGAATAGCTCATACAATCCCCGGATGCAAGTTTATTAAAGGATAATGAGTAGAATTTAGTTAACTAAGGAAAAATAATAATAAAACTAACAAATAATAAAGAATAGAGTTGAATTCAATGGTAAAATGGTCTATGATTATTGATTTCCCCAGTTGTTGGATTAATTCCTGACACGTTAGTTATAATCTCGCCGTAATACTCTATAAGAAATATGAGTTGTGGGTTACCGCAATTATCTCTCGATCAATTACGATAATTTACTATAAGCATTCTCTCAAACTACTCTAGTTAACAATTTATGCAACTCAGAATTATCCCACCAAAGCTTTGTTATCTTTAACGCTGCTTTTAAATTCAAGTAATTAATCTCTTAACATACCCGAAAGTGGTGTTGCTCAACAACAATCTAACTCGGTGTTCTTTCTCAAGCAACACAAGTAACTAGACAGGATTAATCAATGGCCCTTTCAATTAATCACAGAAAACACATAGTTGAACAATTATAGATTAAGAAACGGCTTAACTATATCAAAAACATAATCAAGACTTCATTCAACAATTAGTTCCATCAACCCTAGATTAGAGGTTTAGCTAATCATAGTTTTTTTCACAATAATAATGATATAATTCATTCTCAATGATAAAAACAAGACAAAGAAAGGTAAAAACTCTATGCCATCTTCTGCCTTGCTTCTTGCCTTCAAAAACCTCAATATCCTCTATTTGGGCGAGCTTGGCTTATTATAGGTTAAGGAGAGTCGTCCTAGAAATTACACAATTGACCTTGTAAATGTTTGGCTCTGAACTCCCCGTCCGCGGCTCTGGATTGACTGCAGATTCAACATTTGTTCTGTCCGCGGCCGCGGATTGACCGCGGATTCCGGCTTTCCTTTCGATCGTGTTGTCCTCCTATTGGCCTTCCATGCTCCATATTGACTCCAAAACACTCTTTTAGCTTTCTCCTAGCTCGAAGTGCAAAGCAATAAACTCGTAATTAGAGCATTTTGTTATCTTTTACAATCAAACATAGGTAAAGTGCAACTAAATTAGAGTGTAAATGTTAGCTAACTTGCATGATTATCATCTATTATCAATTATCTTCGACATTTAATTAATTTTCATTAACTTAGTTAACGATTAATCTAAGCCTCTGTGAGTTCGACATCCGACTTTCAAGTCACATTATTATTTGTCGGTCACGTATACTTGCGTGTACTTTGGGAACCAACACTTACTTTTAGCAATTAATTATAGTTGATAGCATCCCAATCAAATGTTAATTTCTTGGATAGAAATTAACTAAAGATTATTCGAACACTGTGTAAATCAAATTATTTTGGAGATGATAATTAAACTATACTATCTTTGACTAGACGAGTAATAATTTCTTGTTATATTTTGCGCATCTTGTACTTTGTACGAAAGAGGTAAAGAGGAAAAGAAGAATATAGTATGCCCTTTCACCTTAAGTCCTTCGGTTACTTTGAATTACCTCATATCATATCATATTAAAGCCACCGTTTTGAAGAAAAAAAAGAGGGTATCAACTACCAATGATATATCATTCTCCAAACTGCAAACAGGTAAGCATGCAACACAATTAATCCATCTACTAAAAAGAGATCCACATTTGTAAAAGAATCTTATTTACAACCATATTATTCAAGTTATAACAACAAAATGAAGTGCTAATTAAAGTAGTGATCACTTCAGCTTTCAAAGTGTCAATTGGGCCCCCGCTTATGAAACTAAATATATCTACAAACTCTATCTGCATTATTTACGTCCAAATCATCACCAAAAAAAAAGTACTTAACAGATGATTAATGCTGCTAATTAACTAGCTAATTCCTTGCTTCAGCCAGCAAAAATCCAACGAAGCCAAGCATGAAAATTTAATCAAACTTATTATCACTAGAAGAGGTAGATTTACCCTTGGGTGCTGATGAAAATGGCAATGAAGAATTAGGTTGCGTGAAAAACACCAAGTTATTATTTGCAGACTGTGTATTTGCGGAAGAAGAAGTTGGTTTATTCAGTAAAGTTGAAGAACACTTATTTGGATTTGAGGTTGATGGGAGACTGGATAACACCGGAAATGGCTCAGTAACATGATTCAGATTACTGTGGCCAGCTGAATTATTTCCAATGCCAGTATTTCCAATGATTGACGTAAGAGCAGCAGCTAATGCAGAGTGAAAATTTGGGTCTGATGTTATTGCTTTTGTTGCAGCTGAAATTGCGTCTGGTGGTAAAGAAGCAGACTGTGTATTATTTCTTTGTAAATAAGATTGGAAAAGATTTTCTTGAGTTGGTCTTGATGAGAAGGCAAGAGAAGCAATATTTTGGTTCTTGTTATAGGCTTGATTTGCATAATTAAGTACTCCATTACTCCAAGAAATAGGAAGAGGATTGGATTCAAATGAACTAAAGTTGAGGACGTTTGCGGACGAATTATTATTATATCTAGCTGGGGTGAGAGTACTAGTACTACCCATTCTGGTAAGATGAGAAAGGGAAGATGAGGATGAGGTGGAAGTCAAATCAAGAGTTATTGTAGGGAGGGAATTATGTGCAGATGATGATGAGAAGGATGAATTTGGAAAGTAAAATGGTGGCTTTGATTTTGAGTTATCAGATAGATAGAAGTTGAGTCCGTTGAGATTGGCTGAGGTGGTGGTGGTGGTGACGGCGGCGGTGGTTACTTGTGGACTTGGGTCTGATGAGCTGGACGAACCGGATAAGAGCATGGAAGCGGCTGCTGCGGTGGTGGAAGCCATTGCTGTGGCTGCAAGAGGAAGAGGGTGGTTGTGTGTTCCTTCATATGTGGTGATCAATATTGACATGTCCTCGGCACATCTTTGTACCTGAAAATTAAACCATGAATATTGTGGCTATTAATTAGCTATAGAGTAGCAAAGCAATTGCATTACCTGATTATATATAAAAATTGCATGATTACGATGTAAAACAAAATGTAAATTAATCAATCACGTCACCTAAAAGATACTATAGTAATTTGAAAAATAAAACAGACTACCTCATATTACAATAAATTAAAAATGTTATACGCTGTCAGTATATATAAGTTTTATTCATAAGGAATAAATAAGCTTTTGTAGTGCAAACTTTCAGTAGGTCATGAATTGCCACTAATAGGGATGTACAAAGAAAACCGATAAACCGCACCAAACCGGTAATCCGAGTCAAACCGAAAAAAAAAACTCGATCATGGGTTGGTTTGACTTGGTTTGGTGTTGGAAAAAATAACCCGACCATAATTGGTTTGGTTTGATTTTAACTAAAAAAAGTCAAACCGAAACCAAACCAACCCGATATTACATTTATTCAATTTTTACAAATATTTTATACATATAAATATTTATTTTTAATACAATTCATAAATATTTCTTAAACTTTTTCACAGTTTTATCTTTAAACATATTGTTTCAAGTTTGGAATTAACATTCTTGAATGGTCCAATAAATTTTATAGTTCATAAAGGTAGTAATTCAAATAAACTTCACATCAATACTAATGCTAACTAAGAAAATTCAATTCAACACTAGAAATGACAATAGTGTGGATATCTATTTTTTAGTTTTGCATTGTTTATATTGAAAATGCATAACTTAGTTTATCTTTTTCTTTAGTGCTTAGTTGTGTAACTAATATACTTATAGTTGTACTTATTTAAGCATGACTTATATAGTACTTTTAGATTATGTTAATATTTATTATGGCTTATTACTTAGTAATATTTTCTTTATGGATTTTAGTATTTTTGTTATTGAATATTTTAGTACAATGTTATGACGCATATCATATTATTGTATTATTTTCTTGAAAAATACATTATATATTTGTATCCTTCTAGGATTAGAGAAGTATGTGGAGCACAAGTAATATATTTGTGCTATGAAAACTTATCGGAAAAAAAAAAACCCGAAAATTCGAAAAATCCGAAAAAACCGAGAAAACCCGAGATTGAAAAACCCGATTTCGTTGGTTTGGTTTGGTTTATAGATTTAAAAATCCGACACTATTGGTTTGGTTTGGTAATTGAAAAATCCGAACCAACCCGGCCTATGTACACCCCCTAGCCACTAGCATTAAAAAAAATTCACAAACGATATATATAGCTCAATTTAAAATTAATTGTATAGATTCAATGTAACATCACATTAACATTACCTGCTTTCTAACTGGGCAGGATTGTGCTACTGTGCAACGATAGTAAGCTCGTGGGCATGGGTTTCCTTTGGCAATTTTTTGACCATATTTTCTCCATTGGCATCCATCGTTCATCTGATCAATATGATAAAAAAAAAATGAAAGGAAAAATCATCATTCACACAATACATAGATTAGATTGTATTCGTTACTTCATAATATTAACAACCTTAACCCGAGGTCTCAGGTTCGAACCCTGGGTATAGAGTCGTCTTTGTTAGGGAACGCTTTACCCCAAATGTCGGACTTCCCGGCGCGAATCCGAATTTAGTCGGACCCCAATGCAGGTACCGAACACCCGGGTGAAAAACCAAAAAAGAAAATATATATATAGAGACACACACAAACTCCACTAATTCCAAAAAGTGCATGCACTATAAATCCTTACCGTAGGGGCATCACATCTGACTCTAACAGAAACCCTAGCTCTTTTAGTAGGGTTTTGTTGAGAAACATCATCATCTCCATTTCTCATTGTCTTGAGAATTTTGTTTGTCTCTCCATTTTCTTGCTTAGTTTCTTCTAAGCTATTCTCTGGACTGAGATTAATAGGTGAAGATTCTGTCGTAGGAGTTGACATCTCAAACTTGCAATCCAATCCTAGTGTTAATCCCCCAGCTTTATGTTCTTCTTCCTCATTATTATAATGAGCCTTATCTTTGCCAAATATTTTGGACAACTCTTCTTTTTTCATATCGCTCGATGTCCTTCCTAAGCAAAGGGAAACAAGTTGATCAGCTTCTTGATCAGATTCATGATGTGTTGTATTCACAGTACTGCTGGATTTTTCAGCTTCCTTTTGGGCAATATCATGGAATTGCATCTGAAGGTTTCGATAATCCTTCATGATTCGATCCAAGTGCATTCGCAGCCTCTGATTTTCTTCCATTACCTCTCGCATTTCAACTTTGGCTGATACAAGCTGATCATTCTACAAATTCAAGCACACACACACAAATAAGAATTTGTACCTCTTGATTGAGTTTGTTGTTTCTACCTTTATAACTCGCTTTATAAGTGCACTAGCAATACGCCAATACAACACTAGCTACAGCAACAACTAGTATAATGCGCTAGGGTTCGGCTGTCTAATTGGGTGTGTAATTAAGCGAATTAAATATATACTAAGAATCAGATATTGAAGATGTCATTTTTTCTGGTATTATGAACGGATTAATTCATTTATATTACAACAACAACAACAACAACAACCCAGTAGAATCTCATTAGTGGGGTATGGAGAGGGTAGAGTGTACGCAGACTTTATATCTAGCCCGAAGGGATAGAGAGGCTGCTTCCGGTAGACCTTTGACTCAAAGACAATAGATCCGTAACAACATAAGCTAGAAAAGTAGTATCAACATAGTAAAATACAGCAAATAAATGGTAAGGCCAAAATGTAAAAGACAACAAAAGTGTGTTTGTATTCATCAAATAGCTTATTAGCGGGGTCATCACTAGAGAATATGAACTTTTCCATGTTTCCTTAAAATATATATAAGAATCCGTGTTTCGGATCCGATCATATATGGCCAAATCCTTTCTAAATTTTACTATATTTTGTCTTTTATCGCAGAGTAACCCCCCAAAAAAAAAAAAAATTAATAATGGTATTCAACTTGTCAAAGTAATTGGCATATATTATTAATGCATATAAACTCAGACCTGTTGTTTCTGAGTGGATGAAGATGCCATTGAGTTGAGTTCTGGTGGCGATCTTTCTCTCTTTACCATGACAGCAGCTCCCTGTTAAAGCATTAGTTAGATATTACCTAATAGGATACTAGAAAAAAATCTGCATATGCACTACAAATATTGTCAAAAAGTCATGAAAAGTCGCATCTGGATCGATAAGTAAGGATGACTACAGCATACATTAATTCAACGGTCAAATGTTTAGAAAAAGCTGAAAATAGTTCGACAACTTGCTGCTGGTTACTATGACTTTTCCTACAAAAACATTTCGGCTACAAGTTGGTCGTCTTATTGCATCTGGAGCCTCCAATTAAATAGGTTTCACATTTTCACTGCAAATATATATATATATATATATATATATATATATATATATATATATTTCTGTTCTACCAGCTCACTGTAAAATAATTTGAAAGATTCTGACATATTCATAACTGTGACGTTATCAACCTAACTACTACTGTACATATACTATATAAGCAACTTCATATTTTTTTTA
Source organism: Nicotiana glauca (assembly GCA_026770625.1). Lineage (NCBI taxonomy): Eukaryota > Viridiplantae > Streptophyta > Magnoliopsida > Solanales > Solanaceae > Nicotiana > Nicotiana glauca. The sequence goes on from MU675204.1 coordinate 78,519, forward strand.
TTTTGGTGAAATCAACAATTATCAAGAAGATAACTCAACCATGCATGTATAAATTAAGTTTAATTTCTGGTACGAACAACAACTCCATGATATAATGGACATGAACCAGTATAAAATGATTTTGTTTTACTCATAATTAATTTACCTCATTATAATCAAGGGTGAAATCCTTGTGCTGAGGAGAGGATGGCTTTGACTTATCATCCTCACGCTCTTTTCTTCCCTTCCCAACCTGAAGCGCAACAAATATTTTAAGTTAGAACTAAATTATGGATAAAGCTGTGTTAATATATAACAAACTCACGTTAATTATTTCTTGTTTGTTCATGCTGATTAATCAACATCGATCTTTTGTTTCCTCTATATATGGTGGTCTCTGGTGAGGTGAAGAAGATCGGATTGTTAAAGACAGTAATGCATGCGCAGATTCCCCCTTTTTTTTTAAGGATTTAATATCTCATATATTAAGAATGATGCAGAGATTACTTAAAAGGTTGGATCGATAAAGCTTGTAGACAACATGTTATATTCACAAGTATAATTTTAAAACACAGAATATTAAACGAAATACCTTGAGGAAAATATTTTCTGCACAACCTTCACGATCATCAGGACTAGATTCAGCTTTGTTCTTGTTTTCCTCTTTGACTCCACCCCCATGAATAGAATTTCTCAAAGCAGCCTCCATATATGGCATATGGACCTTATTATCTCCTTTTCTCTAGCTAGATCTCTTTGTCGGAATTCCAAAATTTAGCAATATTTGAAGAGAAATAGTAGTCTTCTATATAAGGAGGGGAGGCAGCAGTGTTTGACTTCTTTTAAACTAATTAAAGGATTCAAACTCAGTGGCTTAACAGCACATAAACAAAAATGTCAATGCACCAATTGCTCACAACTTAAAGTAATATATTAGTAATATTTTATATATTGTCTTACTTGGAAAAAAAAACTCATTAAAAAACGGCTGGAAGAAGAATTCAACTTCAACGTTTAGGTCTTTTAGATAGGATTTGTAACATGTCAGAAAGAGAGTTATACTCCGCAATGGTCGGTCTCTCCCACCATCTCTGGGCTTTATATTTTCTCTTTATCTCTGCAACTTGCAACAGCTATTGTTGAAGTTTCCTACGTTAGAGGAAGTCACATGGCAATATTATTTGCCGGTCAAACGGGTAAGTAACACCCTTTAATTTTGTCAGACAAATAACTTCCGGTGAGCAGTCGCTGTGAATTTTAATACAGTTAAGAAATTCACTCTATCAATGAATTTTAACCGATTATGACATGTTTTTAACTTTTTAAAGGTATTTCAAACTTACTGATCTGACTAATCTTGATTCGTTCATATATATGTATAAGGTTGAAATCGGGGCTACACGATTTCATTCTCTGGTCGAGATAGGAATGTCACGTCAAAGAGCTAGGACGTCGAGTCCAGATCGAGGTCGACATCGATTGCAGCAAGAAAGAGGCAGACTTCGAGTGGCATCGGCATAGCTTGATAACGGAAAAGGCGAGATATCTGCAATTTGGTCGAGGGTTGTGGTGCGAATCTCAGAACGAATCAATCTACAACGGTTAATTAGATGTTAATATGGTTTCCTACTATAATTAGAAGTGTACCTTATTAGAACTCCTCTATTATATAAAGAGGGATCCCATTCATTTGTAAGATCACATTGTTCACTGATAATAATGCACACACTCATCACTTTCCTGTTATTTCGCTTATTATTCATCAGAGCTGCTTTATCATTTATTATTCTTACTATCCCACCTTGAGACTACCCCAAGTCGAGGTCGAGACCTAGCTAGCAAACTGGTTTGATTTATCATATTCTTGTTAATTTCATCGCTTATCTCTTAATTAATCAATTGGTATTAGGTGAAATCACATATCCTTAAAATCACATTATAAGTTTAATTGTTATTCGAATTTTAGGGTAAACAGTTTGGCGGCGACCTTGGGGCTAAGGATAATAGTGATTGCTTAATATTTTAGCCTTCATAATACACACCGCTTTTACGCTTGTTCTTGTGAGTATTTATTGATTTCAGGAATCAACATGTCAAACTCTCAAGTAGTACCCACTAACACTGACACCGCCCTTGCCCTTCACGGCGAAAACAAGCATGTAGTCGCCCCGGGAAACGGAGTCCCTCCGATCAATCCCGATGCACCACAACCGTGGATCCGGTTGATGTCAATTCTCATGTCGCCGTTCGTGGAGATTTAGGTTCCGACCCTGAAAACACCATCCGCAGAGACACTCAAGCAGCTGACCGGAACACACAAAATGGTAAAGAAGGCAGAATTAGCCTTCTAATGATATTTGACATGCTATAAACTCAACAGGCTCCAATAGCACAACTCTAGAATCGGGCACCAAGCAGAATCGAACTCGATACATCGCAGGAGGTTATTCACAAGGTCGAACCAGTATAGGAGAAATTGAACGATATTGGATCGGGAATGATCCCACCATCATGAAAATGTTTGAGGAGCTCACTAAAATGATTGAATCAGGTGAAAAGAAAATCGAGGCCAATGGAAAAAGGTAGAGACGTACAACTCACGGGGTTAACCAAATACCAAGGGCACCCCCGATTCTAAAAGGTTTGGATTCAAAAAAGTTTGCGCAGAAGCCTTTTCCTCAAAGTGCGGCTCTGAAGCCCATTCCTAAGAAGTTCCGTATGCTAGACATACCAAAGTACAACGGGATAACCGATCCTAATGAACACATTACTTCGTACACATGCTGAATAAAGGGAAATGACTTAGAAGATGATGAGATTGAATTTGTTTTGTTTAAAAAATATTGGGGAAACTTTATCAAAGGAGGCAATGATATGGTACCACAATTTGCCGCACAACTCCATCGATTCTTTTGCCAAGCTCGATGATTCGTTCGTAAACGCGTACGTCGGAGCAATAAAGGTCGCGACCAAGAAATAGGACCTTTTTAAAGTAAGACAGAAGGACAATGAGATGCTAAGAGAGTTCGTATCTAGATTTCAAATGGAACGCATGGACCTACCCCCAGTTACTGATGATTGGGCTGTCCAATCCTTGACTCAAGCTTTGAACGAGCGAAGTTCGGTAGCGTCACGCCAACTAAAGCAGAATCTAATTGAATATTCAGTGATTACCTGGGTCGTATGCATAATTGGTACCAATCGAAGATCAGGGTCGAGGATGATTAGTTGGGAGATCCATACGGTTCTGTTTACCCAAACAAGTTCGAAGGCAGAATTCAGATGGACATCGATAGAGAGCCCCGATCGAACAGAGATCGATACCAACCATATAGCGCAGGTCGAAGGAAAAACAGACCGGGACGTAATACCGTTCAAAATGATCGAAGGAATTATCGAGGTCAAAATTCTCGGGGGCTCATGAGTACGAATGGTTTCGATAAACATGTCGAGACTAAGGAAGCACCACAGTTATCGAAGTACAACATCAGCATCGACGCTTCAGGTATTATGTCAGCCATTGGACGAATCAAGGATACGAGATGACCCAGACCCATGCAAATCGATGCATCCCAAAGGAATCCGAATCAAATGTGTAAGTACCGTGGAACCCATGGTCACAAAATTGAGGACTGTAGACAGCTAAGGGGGGAGGTAGCCCGTTTATTCAATGAAGGGAACCTTTGAGAATTCCTAATTGATCGAGACAAGAATCATTTCAAGGAAAGGGACGCCAATAAAAAAAATGAACAAGAGGAGCCGCAACATGTAATTCATACGATCGTCGGAGGGTTCAATATTCCATAAGGGCCCGTGTTTAAGCGCACTAAGGTATCAATTACTAGGGAGAAACGGGCCCGGGACTATGTGCCAGAAGGCACTGTATCATTCAATGATGTGGAAGCAGAAGCAATCTCTCAGCTTCACAACGACGCTCTAGTAATTTCTATCTTATTAAATAAGGTTCAAGTTAAGCGTGTTTTACTGGATCCAGGTTGCTCGGCAAATATCATTCGATCAAGGGTCGTGGAACAGCTCACCTACAAGACTAGATTGTGCCCGCAACTCGGGTCTTGAACGATTTCAATATTGCCAGTGAAATAACTAAGAGAGAGATTATCCTACCGATGAATGTGGCTAGAACTATCCAAGATACCAAGTTTCACGTAATCGAGGGTGAGATGAGGTACAATGCCCTGCTCGGGAGGACTTGGATCCAAAACATGAGGGAAGTCCCCTCGACTCTCCACCAAAGATGAAATTCCCGATGTCGTACAGGTTACAGCATGCTGCAAAAAAAATGTTCACGGTCAATGAGGTAATACCAATATCGGCGCTGTTAACATCGGAAGGATTGAGCATCAAGGGAAAATAGGAAGTCAAATAGCAATCACCGCCACCAGCCTCGATCGAATCGGAGAAGCAGGAAAAGGAAGAAGGGGAGGAAGATCTTTTGACCCCTCAAACTTTTGTTGTGCTCGAAGATTCTGACGCCACCAAATCAACAGTCGAAGAGCTGGAACAGGTTATATTGATCGAGCACATGCCTGAGCGAAATTATTTCTTATTGATAACATAATTATTTTGATTGGTCCCACTAAGATATGACAGGAATCCCGCCGGAAATAACAACACATTGACTATGCCTGGACCTAAAGTGCAGACCAGTGAAACAAAAAACAAGGCCCCAGTCCGAGGTAAAGAACACATTCATAAAGGATGAGGTAACTAAACTTCTCAAAATAGGGCCCATCCGGGAAGTGAAGTATCCCGAATGGTTAGCCAATGTAGTCGTAGTTCCTAAAAAATGGAACAAACTTAGGATGTATATAGATTATAAGGATTTAAACAAGGCATGTCCCAAAGATTATTTTCCACTGCCTAACATCGATTGCATGATCGACGCCACGATCGACCACGAGATCCTTAATTTTCTCGATGCCTATTCCGGGTACAATCAAATTCGAATGAACCCGGAAGACCAAGAAAAGACTTCATTTATCACCAAGTATGGAAGATATTGTTATAATGTAATGCCTTTCAGGCTAAGAAATGCATGAGCTACCTACCATAGATTAGTAAATAAAATGTTCGAAGAACAGATAGATAAGACAATGAAAGTATGCATTGATGACATGCTAGTTAAATCCCTGTGCGTAGAGGACCATTTGACCCATTTGCAGGAAACGTTTGAGATACTAAGAAAATACAACATGTAGCTCAACCCCGAAAAATTCACTTTTGGAGTCGGTTCGAGAATGTTCCTTGGCTTTATGGAGTCGAATCAGGGGATCGAGATCAACCCTGATAAAATCAAGGCCATCGAAGACATCACCATCGTGGACAGCATTAAAGCCGTGCAAAGGTTGACATGATGGATAGCCGTTCTAGGCCGATTCATATCAAGATCATCGGATCAGAGTTATAAATTCTTATCTTTACTCAAAAAGAAGAACGATTTCACTTGGACCCCGGAAAGCCAACAGGCGTTAGAAGAATTGAAGCGATACCTCTCGAGCCTACCATTGCTTCATACTCCAAGAGCAGATGAAAACTCTACCTGTACTTTGCAGTGTCGGAGATTAGGGTAAGTGGTGTCTTGGTTCGAGAAGCAAGGTAAGCAATTCCATATTTATTATGTAAGTCGAACTCTAGGAGAAGCAGAAACTAGATATCCACACTTGGAGAATTTGGCACTTGCACTAATAAGCGCCTCTAGAAAGCTAAAATCGTATTTTCAATGTCACTCCATATGTGTATTAACCACATACCCGCTTTGAAATGTTTTGCATAAGCTCGAACTATCGGGCCTATTGGCCAAATGGGCCGTCGAACTCAATGGGTACGATATCGAATATCTACCTCGAACGGCCATCAAGTCTCAAAGTTTAGCATACTTCGTAGCCGATTGGACGCCAACCCTCATACCCGAAGTCGAGAAGGACCTCTTGTTAAAATCAGGTACGTCATCCGGGTTGTGGACCCTTTTCATAGATGGCACCTCGAATGTGAAAGGGTCTGGACTAGGCATCGTTTTGAAGCCTCCCACGGGCAACACAATAGACAATCTATCAAAACTTCTAAGGTATTTCAAACTTACTGATCTGACTTATCCAAATTCGTCTATATATATGTACACGGTAGAAATCGGGGCTACCCGATTTCATTCTCTGGTTGAGATAGGAATATCAAGTCAAAGATCCAGGACGTCGAGTCTAGATCGAGGTCGACATCGATTGCAGCCAGAAAGAGGCAAACTTCGAGTGACATCGGCATAGCTTGATAACGGAAAAGGTGAGATATTCGCGATTGGTCGAGGATCGTGGCACGAATCTCGAAACGAATCAATCTACAGCGGTTAATTAGATGTTAATATAGTTTCCTACTATAATTAGAAGTGTATCTTATTAGAACTCCTCTATTATATAAAGAGGGATCCCATTTATTTGTAAGATCATCATTGTTCACTGATAAGAATACATACACTCATCACTTTTCTGCTATTTCGCTTATTGTTCATCAGAGTTGCTTTATTATTTACTATTCTTAATATCCCACCTCGAGACTACCCAAGTCGAGGTCGAGACCTGGCTAGCAAACTGGTTTGATTTACCATATTCTTCTTAACTTCATCACTTATCTCTGAATTAATCAATTGATATTAGGTGAAATTACGTATTCTTAAAATCATATTATAAGTTTAATTATTACTCGAATTTTAAATCTAAACAATATAGTTACTCGCTAAGGGGTAAAGCACTAGTTCCATACCAAAATTTCTCTATTTTCATACCTCTGGCCTCTTTATGGTACTCATTACTTAACTCTATTTCTCATGTTAAAATATTAAGGTGCTTGCTGTGGTTATCGATTTTTATCGATTATTTTACTCTAATGATATGTAAAAATTACATTTTTTAGTATACGAAATTTAAACTCGGAGAATGTTTACAAGTGAAACGTTCTTTGGTTCACACGAAAAAATTATTGATGAGTCTACAAGTCGACCTTTGAATCGGGAAACTCTTACTGACAAAATAATATTAATTTGATTGTTGTTGAGGAAATGAAAACAGAAAGGTCATCTAAGTTCGCTTTAAAGAGGTTTATTAATGGTTTCTTCTAATTTACCTCTCTAAGAGAAAAAGTGAACTTAGATTCTTTACAAGAATAAAGAAATTAAAGTCTATCAAATCATCAAACTGTGTTGGCCCATTCAAATGGACCATCGAATGTCGGGGAAGCTAACCGATCATTCGATAGTAAGGGGTTCGAGGGCTCGGTATCCCACCTACCCCCTCTTTTCTAATTTCAATTTTGTTGATTTGACAGTGGAAATCAGTTGTCTATACTACTACTAATATAATATAATGCACCATTTTTCAGTTCCCAAGGGAGATCTCTTTTCTTAAATCTTGTATATTTGAGTTAAAAAATCTAGGGTGGAGCCGTGGAGCTACGGAATTTGATTATCTTTATTGTAAATTTTGAGAACCCTGGTATATATTGCGCAAGGTGAACTATAGTCCATCCGAAGAGTTGATGAATTTTATTAATAGTAGAGTAACTTATTTTTTCCTTGCTTCGTACTCCCACCCCCAAATTAGGAGGATCTATAGTATTTCTAGACTTCTTCTCTAGCGTGACTCGAACCCAAGATCTAACTATCGTAGGTGGAGGTACTTTGCCAACTGAGCAAGCCTCACTTGTCAATCTAACCAGATATTACAAATTACAGTGCACTCAAATAAAAATTCCACTAATATGAATGTATGGGGTAAAATTGTTGAATGGCAGGTGGATACTCGTCGAGTTGACACGTGACAGTGAAGATAAATAGAATATGAGTCGGCAAATAGCTGGCACCGATTACGAATATGTGACCGGTGTTGTATGAATTTCGAAGACGCCGGAACCGGGGACGAAAGTTTGAGAGGAAGATATCGGTTGGAGAAGACATCATTCAATGAGCAACTGATACAAAGAATCTTTGTATTTATACTCGACCGTTATGCAACCATTAAGAGGGGTCTTTATTTATATTAAAGAAGAGTTTGATTTGGGGATCGTGTCTCCTAGAATTGGGCTATAAATAGAAGAACTTGTACTCATTGTAGACACGAAATATTTGTATGGAAAGAAGACTAAACTAACTCTTATTCTATTAACAACTTTCTTTCTTTCTTTCTTTCTTTCTTTCTTTCTTTCTGCTCTATAGATTGTTCTTATTCTTACTTCTGAAGTAGCTCATTTCACAGTTAGGCTTGTGTTTTCTTCTAATTTCTTTAATTTATTTATTTTCATTTTTAGATATTTTACATTATTGGATCAAATTAATTCACATATTTATAAACTACGTTACAAATATAACTATACAGTTTTTTTTTGGAAAATAGTTTGGCACCTATCGTGGGACATAAACAATTGTGGTATTACTTTGATCCATTTATCTGTTACTAATGCATTTTGGCACTTTTCTTTAGTAAATTAAAAATAGATATCGCAACTAATGATATGTACAACTCCTTAAATGTTAGAAAAAACAACGAGCGTGTGGATATGTTCTGTGATGTGGATCACGTGATGATTCAACTAGTAAAACTCGCAACGACGGAGATGAGACAACTCCAATTCACGAAGAACAAAATTCTTGACGTGTGAGAAGTCCAACTCCTGATGATCGATGAACCTGTTGTCGAAACGATGAAAGTTTTGACAGCGTAGCAAAGAGAAATCAAGAATTATCTCTTAAGACAGGACCGAATAATGACTGAGCTCCAGCAACCACTTTAGCTTGCCTCCAATAATTCTAATGGAGAATTAGAGCCACTCCTAGCATGCCCACTGATCAAGTAGCACAAAGAACTCATATCGCTTCGAGATATGAGTTTGGATTTAATGAAAATTAAGCAGGTGGTGCAGTTAGTGGATCTGGGTAAGACAATAACACAAATGATCCTTTTAAAATCGAGCTCGTGGGATTCATGTGGGAAACGAATGATCAGATGGATCAAAATGCTAAAATATTCCATGCACAGATAGATCAGATCCCGGGGGCACCATCGATGAAGGGGCTAGATTCAAAGAAATATACGCAGTTTCCATTTAAACTAAGCACGATCCCGGAGTTAATTATAAAGAAATTCAAGATGCCAGATATTTCGAAGTATGATGGAACTTCGGATCCACAAGAATATATCACAACTTTCTCTATGGATATAAAGGGAAATGATTTGGTCCCGCATGAGATCGAATATGTCCCGCAAAAGAAATTTGGCAAACTCCTAACAAAGGATGCTTTAACATGGTACTCTCTTTTACTAGAACATTCGATTGACTCTTTTAAAATGCTTAACTTATTAAAGTTCATGCTGGGGCGAGAGAAGTCCAAGCTAGGAGAGGAAGTTGTTGCGGGAGTTCGTAATCTAATTACAAAAGGAGAGGAAGTTGCTGCCAACAATATCGGATGAGTGGGCAGTTGAAGCGTTCACTAAATGTCTCAATCCTTTAAGCTCCGATGCTTTCAAGAAATTAAAGGAAAACCTATTGGAGTTTCAGGAAACCACATAGGCAGATGTCCATAATCATTAGGAATAAGAAAATCGGAATTGAAGATGATCAATTGAGTTCTTCGGCATTATCCAAAGGTCGTAATCGTAATCAGAATCTGGAAAAGTTCGAAAGTAATTTTGATGCAGTCTAGAGGTCTTTCAGGTGTCGTTTCCAGCCTTATTAAAAAGCCTATGGGCATGGAACTAAAGGTTTTCAGTCATTAGAAAATTTTTGTATCATATAGAAAGACAGATCGTGATCAAAGTAGCACAGCTTTTCAGGATAAAGTACTATCGGGGTCCGAGATTCAGGATATCCCATATTGTCATATTATAACTTCAATATTAGTTTGGTAGAATTGGTTTTAGCTATGAGAAATATCAAGGAGGCAAGATTTTCGAAACAAATTCGATTAGATCCCGGTTAAAGGGATCCTAGTTTGTGGTGTGAATTCCATGGAGCGTGTGGCCACAAGAATGAGGACCGCCGATCTCCATTAGGAGGTTGCAACTTTGTTGAACAATGGTCACCTTAGAGAATTTTTTAGTGGCCGGACTGATAACAATTATGGGAGGAATCGAGATGCAAAAAAACTAGCAAAAAGAGTCGTATGGTCACCTCGTTTAACGATAAACATGATTTTTTATGGGGCTGAAATAAATAGGGTGACATTCTCGGCAGCGAAGAAGATAAAGATATTAGTAACTAATGGTAAGAGAATTCGAGAAACAACAGAAGAGGATGAAATCGCCTTCAGGGAGGAAGATGTGGATGACCTATTTTACCACCCAATGATGCTCCGGTAATATCTTTAAACGTTTTAGATTTTAAAATTAAACGTGCTTCTATTGATCTAGGTAGGTCAGCCTGTATCATCCAATTGAGGGTCTTAGAACGAGCAAAGTAACGATAAATATAGTTTCGACAATAAAGCTTTTGGCTGGATTCAACTTATCGAGAGATCCGAGAGCAGATCTTACTACCCTTACATGCCGAAGGTGTAGCGAAAATCACTTTGTTTGAGGTGGTAGATGACGATATGGGATACAACTTGATCCTTGGTAGACTATTAATTCATGAAATGAAGGCTTTGCCATAGACTTATTATTAATTTTTGAAGTTTCCTACACCATATGGGATCAAGCAGAATAGAGGCGATCAATCGGCTACAAGAGAAATGAAAGCAGTCACCTTATCAAGCAGCAATGCAGAAGGAATGAGCAAATAGCAACTACAAGAATTGATGTCTACTGCCCTTCCATACTAGGTTGAAGTTGATGGAGAGGAGGGGACATCGGATTACTATCAGGTACTAGAAGAAGAAGATGCAACAAAGTCGACCGCAGAGGAACTTGAACAAATTGCTTTGTTTATAGAGTTCCCTAATAAAAGGTTTTACTTGAGAACGGGGTTGAGTCCCAAACTCATACACAAAATTATTGAGTTTTTAAAAGCTAACTTTGATTGCTTCACATGGTATTATTCTGCTATGACAGGTATTCAACCATATGTGACGTCCACGAGTTAAGTTTGGATTTCCCTCCAATGAAGTAAAAGAAACAGTTGATAGCCGAGATCAGGAATAGGTCTGTAAAAGAAAGGAAACCAGGTTGTTAAACATAGGTTCTATACGTGGAGTAAGTTATCCTAATTGGTTAGCTAACGTAGTAGTCGTACCTAAAAAGAATAATAAATTTAGAATATGTATAGACTATAAATATCTAAATAAGGCTTGCCTTAAGGATTCTTTTCCATTGCCAAACAGCAACCAATGATAGATGCTATGCCCGGACATGAATTGCCGAGTTTTCTCGATGTAAATTCTAGGTACAACCAAATTAAATTACACCTGAATGATCAAGAAAAACCTCATTCATCACAAATTTTAGCACATATTGCTATAATGTGATGTCTTTTGGGCTTAAGAATACCAGAGCCACTTATTAGAGGCTCATTAATAAGATGTTTGAGTGTCAAATTGGAAAAAACTATAGAGGTTTACATTGATGATATGTTGGTTAAGTCTCTTAGTGCAGGTAATCACTTAATTCATCTTCAAGAAACATTTGACATCTTGAGAAAATACAACATGAAGCTTAATTTGAAGAAGTAAGCTTTTGGTGTTGGGTCCAGAAAGTTCCTTGGGTTCTTGGTTTCTTAAAGGGAGATTGAAGTAAATTCTGACAAGAGTAAGGCCATAAATGATATCCTTGATCAGCTAAAAAGTGTAAAATAAGTACAAAGGCTAATCGACAAGCTAGCAGCCTTTAGCAGATTCATATCAAGGTCGTCGGAGAAATGTCATCATTTTTTTTCTCTATTAAAGAAGAAAAAGATTTTTTTGTGAACTCTGAAATTCCAGAAAGCGTTAAAGGACATGAAAAGGTACATTTCTATCCCTCATTTGATGTCAAAACCGAAGGAGAGAGAAATTATTGGTCTATTTAGCAGTATCGGAGGTTGCGGAGAGTGCAGTTCATTTTCGGGAGGTGGAAGGTGTCACACCTCCTTTTTTCGCTACTACACTGCAAGGGCGTAAAGGAGTTTTTTCACTTAAAGGACAATCGGAATAGGGTTCGTTATTTATTAAGATTCAGAGTTGCCACTTGGGAGATTAATAGTGTCCCAAGTCACCTGGTTGAATCTCGATCCGAGGAAAATATGACTCTGTTTAACAGTCTGCGATCCAGAAATCTGAGTAAGGAATTCTGTTAACCCGGGAGAAGGTGTTAGGCATTCCCGGATTCCGTGGTTCTAGCACGGTCGCTCAACTGTCATATTCAGCTTATTTATCTGATTTTAGTACATGTTTTGACTTATGTGTTTTTAGCTTTGAACCGCTTTTATTATTATTATTTTACGAGAATTGCAATGTCACGAAAATATGTCTCGAACCGCGTCACATAAATGCACCCGTATTTTTTGACACATTTCAACTTCGTTGAGATTTAGATTTGGGTCACATCAATGTGAACTCCTATTTAAGAAGGTAAGATTATTAAAAATGCGCCTAAAGTGACTCACACGTTATTATCTTTGGGGAAGGCCGTGAAATTCGCTAAACGGCCCATCCCGAAGTCTAAGTATTTTGCATAAATATTTATCGAGGGCCCCGCAATTTACGTGTGTTGTTTGGCGAGGCTCATCCCATTTTTATTTTAAGGCCAAGCTAAAGTAAGCTAGAGTTTTCTATTTAGTTGTCTCTAAAATGAATAAAAATCGAATCCTATTACTAAAATTATTAGCCTAATCCAGCGACAGGTTTTAAACTAAACAAATCATTAGGCTCCAAGAGAAGCCCAAGGGGGTAAGGATTGTAAACCAATCCTAACATCAACCACACGTGGGCTTTAGACCAGGCCCCAAATGAAAACAGGCCTTGGCCGTGCATCTAATACCCCTGAAGCCGCTGTTGGGCCCTGAATTTTAAGCAAAATAGTAATTCGATCCTTTTAACCAAGAATGCTGAATGTAATTCTAATTATTTCAAATGTTCAATGATTGCAGGAAAGAGTCACTGACTCAAATTCACAAGATATGACTAAATTCCACTTCTATTTGTTTATCTATTAGTGCATTCCTAATATTCAATAAAGTAACAATAAAACACGAATGACAACAGTAGCAGCTCAACTACATGATACTAATTCAAATTAACATCGCTAAACTAACACTCAACATTCATGATTCTAGAAATGAACTACTGTGATTGTGAGCAATGCTTATAAACTGATTCTCAATTCATTTTAGCTATCCTCCTAGTTTCACTAATTAAAATACAATAAAACAGGATTAAACTAGTTAAGGCTAATGAATGAATCCTAGTTTTAAAAGTCCAACAGTCTGTTACAGTTTAAAATAATCCTAGCTCACTACAATGAACCAATGCTCACAACATAGGAGAACTATTTAAAACTAAACATAACAAAATTATTTAGATGGCGGCTCCTCAGTAGAAATTCAACTTCAGTTTCATTTCACGTTGTAACAGATGGAATTACATCGACATAGGCTCGAAATATGTACCTGACAATTAAAGTGAAATAAAACAGAAGAGGTCAGCAGCGGAAACAAACAAATATCGGTTGCAATCCAGAGGACTGAGTTGATTTTCAGTTCAAAAAGCCACAGCTACTCAGCAATGAATAGAAGAGAAAGAACGCCAATGAAAATAGCCAAACAATAGCCTAATATAACCAGAATTCACTCAAATGAACCCGGATAAACTCGAAATTGAAGTCAAATCACTTTTGAAGTTTCAGCAGTTCGAATTCAAGCTTGGAGGCTAGAATCAATATTCAAAACTCCAATTAATCTTCAGAAAGTAATGAAACAGTGCTTTTGATTCTCTATTGTATTTTTTGTTTTGTTTTTTGTATTTTTGGGCAGGATCTAAGATCTAAAAGAGGAATTTTCTTTAGATTTGGTTTTGCAGTTTTGAAATTCAAATTTCAGATATGTAGGAGAGGTTTTGGGAAAATTTTGGGGTTCCAAACTTGTGAATCAAGGCAAAGGCACTGCCCTTTTATAGGCACCATAAGGGTGAACAATCAGACTTTAGTTTTGCACTCTAGTCCCCATGTTATTTTCAATTCAGTCTTCCAGTTTTTAACTTGTTACTAAAGTTATATTATTCATTTTCTGATTTCCAATTTTGACCCTTTCTAGAATATCCTAGTGAGTTCTAGTTTAGTTTTCCTACCTTTAAAATACCTATTTTGCCCTCAATTGAGTTCTAAAATTACTAGCCTTACCAGACTGGGCCATTTCTAATGCCCAAAATACCCTTGAATACTCCTGGAATTACTAACCTACCCTCCCCAGCCTTGTTAACTAACCAAACAACTATGGTCAACTAACCAGCTAAACAAATTCAATTCAAATAACTACTGATTTCGGATTAACATCTATTAGCCAAAAACAAAAAAACTAATCAATTAATCAACAACCAAAACTAGTATGAAACCAGACTAGAACAGTTAAAAGGAAAGATTCATGCCACTGGCCAACACCCAAGGAATCATGCATTAAAAATCAAACACCCAAACTGTGAATCAAACGAAATTCTAAGAAACACTGAAAGGATGAATCGTCAGCTCGAATTTATTTAAACTTATCAGTTAACAGATGAAAATTAAGGAACAAGAAATCAAACCCTAAAAAATGACACAGACTAACTAAAAAAGCTCATAGAATTGGCAATCAAAGAAAGAAAGAACAAGAAAAGAAAAAAGAATAGCGAAAGATGGAAAGAAAACTTACTGATTTTCTACTTTAATCCGACTTCCTTCAACCTTGTTACTGCTATGCGTCTATCTGGACATCAATTAAAATGGACCTGGGCCTTGGAAAACCCCGAAAAAGGTCCAGACTCTTTGAACCCTAGATCCAAAATTGGTGGAGTTCCATTTGGATTTGAAGGGGTTTGGCTTGGGATTCAAGACAAGGTGGTCAAAGAGGTTATGGGTGTTGGTTTGGGAAGGTTTGGTGGAGGCGCCGCCGCCAGGGGATCTTGTGGCGGCGCTAGGGTTCATGTCTTAGATTTAATATTCGAGGTGCTGGGCTGGGTTTCGAGAAAAAATGTTTGGATAATCAGAATGGGGAGGTTGAGGAGGTGTTATGGTGTAATTTTGGTGGCATTTGGTAGTTCTCCGCCGCCGTGGACGATTTCTGGCGGCGGAGCTAAGCGGAGCCGGCGAGGTTTCTATGTGGGGAGGGGGGGGGTGAGAGAGACGATGGCTTGGGGTAGGGGGGCTCCGACATTTATATATCTTTGATCGTGGACTTCCTGTCCGTTGGATCAATAATCATCAATGGTCAAGATTGGAACTTAACCAAACGACGTCGTTTGGCTGGGCGTGGGGAATGGACTGGATCTAGGATTTGGGCTGGACGGGGTGTGTATGGTTTGGGCCAGGTGTTAAAATGGCCCAATTCATGGATATCTGCTGAGACCACCTTTGTTATCTATTTTCTTTTATTGTTATTTTCTTTGTTTTAAATTGTTTTCTCTTTTCTTTTATTTATTTTTTGTTTTCATTTTAGTATATATATTTTTTTGTATTTTTCTGATTTTATAAAATGCAAAGAATAAAAACGAAACCTAGTTCATTGCCAAAAACAAGCTAATTAATTCCTACAAAATTGATTAAATCCTATTAAAAGTAAACTCAACAATTAACAATTAAAAATACAAAAATGGACCATTGTTGTCATTTTCTTCATATTTGCTCTAAAACAACTCAATCACTAATTATTCCTAAATGCAAATGTTAAATGCAATTAAATTTTTTTTTAATTTTTTATTTTCATATGAATTAAAACGCCCAGATAAAATGCAAACAATTAACAGCAGATAACACAAAATTCACAAAAGTGTAAAATAATAAAAGAAAAATTATTTTGTTTGAATTTTGGGAATAATTCATATATAGGGCAAAAATCTCGAGCTCACAGAAGGTACGCTATTCCCTATTTATTATGCTATTAAGATAACTTCATGTCCAAAAACACTATACCCACATATGGAGAAGTTGATTCTAGCACTCATAATTGCATCTTGAATGCTTAGACTCTATTTTCAGTTCCATCCAATAACCTGCATGATGATCTTTGCTTTAAGGAATGTCCTTCATAAACCTAAATTATTAATCCTATTGGCTAAATGGACAGTTAAAATTAGTAAATTTGACATAGAGTTAAACCTCGGGCTACTATTAACTCACACATTCTGGCTGACTTTGTGGCTGACTTTAGTCCGGGAATGATACATTTAGCTACTAAAGAAGTACTTTTGGTTTCGGGAACCATCTCCAGTGTATGGATCTTATTTGCGGGTGGAGCTTTCAATGTAAAAGGGTCTGGTCTTGGGATATTACCCTGACATAGGCCATTAGAACTTTTCATTTGACAAACAATGAAGCTGAGTATGAGGCTTTGGTTGCAGAACTTGAGTTGGCCCGAGGACTAGGCTCTGAGGTGATTAAAATGAAATACGACTCTAGCTGGAAGTGAATCAGACATATGGAATCTTTGATATCAAAGAAAAGTGCATGCAACAGTACTTCAATAACGTTCAAGTTTTACTTTCTCGATTTAGGGAATGGTCGGTAATTCACATCCCAAGGGATGAGAATGTGGAGGCATACACGTTGGCCAATTTAGGGTCATCCAATGAAATGAAAGGAGTTGATTCCAGTGCAGTTGTTCAGATGTTGCATTCAGTATTGAACGTGGATGGGTATTGCGAAATTAACTCGACCAACCTAATTTGGAATTGGAGAAACGGGTTTATAGAATATTTAAGGCATAGAAAATTGCTTGAAGATTCTAAAACTTCCCAAGCATTACGAACCAAGTTTGCTCGTTATTGCCTTGTTGATGGTCAATTATACCAAAGATCTTTCCAAGGATCAATGGCTCAATATTTAGGAACATCATAGGCTGATTATGTAATGAGAGAAGTTCACGAAGGGGTTTGTGGAAATTATTCTGGTGCAAACTCGTTGGTTATTAAATTAATAAGGGCCAGTTACTATTGGCCCCCGATGGAACAAGATGCAAATACATTTGTACAAAAATATGATAAGTGTCAACGTCACGCTCAGTTGGTGCATCACCCAGCGGAGCATTTACATTTAGTGGTGTCACCATGGTCATTCATGAAATGCGGGATGGATATAGTTGGTCCTTTCATTTAGGGGCCCAGACAAGTAACATTTTTTTTAGTTTTAACTAATTATTTCACTAAATAGGTTGAAGCATGTGCTTTCAAAAATATTGGAGAGCGATAAGTGATTGATTTCATTTACAAACATATCATTTACCGGTTTGGGGTATCAAAAGAAATTGCTTGTGATAGTAGTCCACAATTTACAGGTTCCAAACTTACAAAAGTTTCTAGAAGGATTGGAGATCAAAAGGATCACGTCCTCCTAAAATCATCCAGGTGCTAATGGTCAAGTAGGGTCAACCAACAAGGTGATAATTCAAAATCTCAAAAAGAAATTAAAATATACTAAAGAGAGTTGGCCAGAAGAGTCACCGAGAGTGTTGTAGACATATCGAACAATGGCAAAGTCAATCACATGAGAAATACCTTTTCCCCTTGTGTTTGGTATGCAATCTTTCATCCCGTTGAAGATTGGGAAACTGACCATAAGGTATTCCCAAAAAACGAGGAGGAGAATAATGAAGCAATATTGATTAAGTAAGATTTACTAGAGAAGCATCAAAATTTAGTATATGTGAGGATGGTGGTACAGAAATAAAGGATGGAGAGATACTATAATCGCAAAGCAAATCTTTGATATTTTAAAGTCGGAGATCTGATTTTGTGGAAGGTAACTCAAAGTACCCAAGAAGTGAATGCTGGAAAGCTAGGACAAATATGGGAATGACCTTACCAGATTTCATTCAGGGGCCCAGACAAGTAACATTTTTTTAGTTTTAACTAATTATTTCACTAAATGGGTTGAAGCATGTGCTTTCGAAAATATTGGAGAGCGATAAATGATTGGTTTCATTTACAAACATATCATTTACCGGTTTGGGGTATCAAAAGAAATTGCTTATGACAGTAGTCCACAATTTATAGGTTCCAAACTAACAAAGTTTCTTGAAGGATTGGAGATCAAAAGGATCACGTCCTCCTAATATCATCCAGGCGCTAATGGTCAAATAGGGTCAGCCAGCAAGGTGATAATTCAAAATCTCAAAAAGAAATTAAAATATACTAAATACAGTTGGCCAGAAGAGTCACTAGGAGTGTTGTGGACATATCGAACAATGGCAAAGTCAATCACATGAGAAACACCTTTTCCCCTTATGTTTGGTATGCAATCTTTCATCCTGTTGAAGATTGGGGAACCGACCATAAGGTTTCCCCAAAAAACGAGAAGGAGAATAATGAAGCAATATTGATTAAGTTAGATTTACTAGAGAAGCATCAAAATTTAGTATATGTGAGGATGGTGGTACAGAAATAAAGGAGAAAGATACTATAATCGCAAAGCAAATCTTTGATATTTTAAAGTTGGAGATCTGGTTTTGTGGAAGGTAACTCAAAGTACCCAAGAAGTGAATGATAGAAATCTAGGACAAATATGGGAATGACCTTACCAGATTTCATTCAGGGGCCCAGACAAGTAACATTTTTTTTAGTTTTAACTAATTATTTCACTAAATGGGTTAAAGTACGTGCTTTCAAAAATATTGGAGAGCATTAAGTGATTGGTTTCATTTACAAACATATCATTTACCGGTTTGGGGTATCAAAAGAAATTGCTTGTGACAGTAGTCCACAATTTATAGGTTCCAAACTTACAAAGTTTCTACAACGATTGGAGATCAAAAGGATCACGTCCTCCTAATATCATCCAGGTGCTAATGGTGAAGTAGGGTCAGCCAACAAGGTGATAATTCAAAATCTCAAAAAGAAATTAAAATATACTAAAGATAGTTGGCCAGAAGAGTCACCGGGAGTGTTGTGGACATATCGAACAATGGCAAAGTCAAGCACATGAGAAACACCTTTTCCCCTTGTGTTTGGTATGCAATCTTTCATCCTGTTGAAGATTGGGGAACCGACCATAAGGTATTCCCGAAAAACGAGGAGGAGAATAATGAAGCAATATTGATTAATTTAGATTTACTTGAGAATCATCGAAATTTAGTATATGTGAGGATGGTGGTACAGAAATAAAGGATGGAAAGATACTATAATCGCAAAGCAAATCTTTGATATTTTAAAGTCGGAGATCTGGTTTTGTGGAAGGTAACTCAAAGTACCCAAGAAGTGAATGCTGGAAAGGTAGGACATATATGGGAATGACCTTACCAGATTTCATTCAGGGGCCCTGACAAGTAACATTTTTTTTAGTTTTAACTAATTATTTTACTAAATGGGTTGAAGCATGTGCTTTCGAAAATATTGGAGAGCGATAAATGATTGGTTTCATTTACAAACATATCATTTACCGGTTTGGGGTATCAAAAGAAATTGCTTATGACAGTAGTCCACAATTTATAGGTTCCAAACTAACAAAGTTTCTTGAAGGATTGGAGATCAAAAGGATCACGTCCTCCTAATATCATCCAGGTGCTAATGGTGAAGTAGGGTCAGCCAACAAGGTGATAATTCAAAATCTCAAAAAGAAATTAAAATATACTAAAGATAGTTGGCCAGAAGAGTCACCGGGAGTGTTGTGGACATATCGAACAATGGCAAAGTCAAGCACATGAGAAACACCTTTTCCCCTGGTGTTTGGTATGCAATCTTTCATCCTGTTGAAGATTGGGGAACCGGCCATAAGGTATTCCCGAAAAACGAGGAGGAGAATAATGAAGCAATATTGATTAATTTAGATTTACTTGAGAATCATCGAAATTTAGTATATGTGAGGATGGTGGTACAGAAATAAAGGATGGAAAGATACTATAATCGCAAAGCAAATCTTTGATATTTTAAAGTCGGAGATCTGGTTTTGTGGAAGGTAACTCAAAGTACCCAAGAAGTGAATGCTGGAAAGCTAGGACAAATATGGGAATGACCTTACCAGATTTCATTCAGGGGCCCAGACAAGTAACATTTTTTTAGTTTTAACTAATTATTTCACTAAATGGGTTGAAGCATGTGCTTTCGAAAATATTGGAGAGCGATAAATGATTGGTTTCATTTACAAACATATCATTTACCGGTTTGGGGTATCAAAAGAAATTGCTTGTGACAGTAGTCCACAATTTATAGGTTCCAAACTTACAAAGTTTCTTGAAGGATTGGAGATCAAAAGGATCACGTCCTCCTAATATCATCCAGGCGCTAATGGTCAAATAGGGTCAGCCAGCAAGGTGATAATTCAAAATCTCAAAAAGAAATTAAAATATACTAAATACAGTTGGCCAGAAGAGTCACTAGGAGTGTTGTGGACATATCGAACAATGGCAAAGTCAATCACATGAGAAACACCTTTTCCCCTTATGTTTGGTATGCAATCTTTCATCCTGTTGAAGATTGGGGAACCGACCATAAGGTTTCCCCAAAAAACGAGAAGGAGAATAATGAAGCAATATTGATTAAGTTAGATTTACTAGAGAAGCATCAAAATTTAGTATATGTGAGGATGGTGGTACAGAAATAAAGGAGAAAGATACTATAATCGCAAAGCAAATCTTTGATATTTTAAAGTTGGAGATCTGGTTTTGTGGAAGGTAACTCAAAGTACCCAAGAAGTGAATGATAGAAATCTAGGACAAATATGGGAATGACCTTACCAGATTTCATTCAGGGGCCCAGACAAGTAACATTTTTTTTAGTTTTAACTAATTATTTCACTAAATGGGTTAAAGCATGTGCTTTCAAAAATATTGGAGAGCATTAAGTGATTGGTTTCATTTACAAACATATCATTTACCGGTTTGGGGTATCAAAAGAAATTGCTTGTGACAGTAGTCCATAATTTATAGGTTCCAAACTTACAAAGTTTCTACAAGGATTGGAGATCAAAAGGATCACGTCCTCCTAATGTCATCCAGGTGCTAATGGTGAAGTAGGGTCAGCCAACAAGGTGATAATTCAAAATCTCAAAAAGAAATTAAAATATACTAAAGATAGTTGGCCAGAAGAGTCACCGGGAGTGTTGTGGACATATCGAACAATGGCAAAGTCAAGCACATGAGAAACACCTTTTCCCCTTGTGTTTGGTATGCAATCTTTCATCCCGTTGAAGATTGGGGAACCGACCATAAGGTATTCCCGAAAAACGAGGAGGAGAATAATGAAGCAATATTGATTAATTTAGATTTACTTGAGAATCATCGAAATTTAGTATATGTGAGGATGGTGGTACAGAAATAAAGGATGGAAAGATACTATAATCGCAAAGCAAATCTTTGATATTTTAAAGTCGGAGATCTGGTTTTGTGGAAGGTAACTCAAAGTACCCAAGAAGTGAATGCTGGAAAGGTAGGACATATATGGGAATGACCTTACCAGATTTCATTCAGGGGCCCTGACAAGTAACATTTTTTTTAGTTTTAACTAATTATTTTACTAAATGGGTTGAAGCATGTGCTTTCAAAAATATTGGAGAGCGATAAGTGATTAGTTTCATTTACAAACATATCATTAACCGGTTTGGGGTATCAAAAGAAATTGCTTGTGACAGTAGTCCACAATTTATAGGTTCCAAACTTACAAAGTTTCTACAAGGATTGGAGATCAAAAGGATCACGTCCTCCTAATATCATCCAGGTGCTAACGGTCAAGTAGGGTCAGCCAACAAGGTGATAATTCAAAATCTCAAAAAGAAATTAAAATATACTAAAGACAGTTGGCCAGAAGAGTCACCGGGAGTGTTGTGGACATATCGAACAATGACAAAGTCAAGCACATGAGAAACGCCTTTTCCCCTTGTGTTTGGTACGCAATCTTTCATCCCATTGAAGATTGGGGAACCGACCATAAGGTATTCCCGAAAAAACGAGGAGGAGAATAATGAAGCAATATTGATTAAGTTAGATTTACTTGAGAAGCATCGAAATTTAGTATATATGAGGATGGTGGTACAGAAATAAAGGATGGAAAGATACTATAATCGCAAAGCAAGTCTTTGATATTTTAAAGTCGGAGATCTGGTTTTGTGGAAGGTAACTCAAAGAACCCAAGAAGTGAATGCTGGAAAGCTAGGACAAATATGGGAATGACCTTACCAGATTTCAGCTATAAGCGGTAAAGGTTCAAATCAGTTGGAAAATCAAGATGGAGTAATATTACCAAGCAATTGAAACGTGACTCACCTCTAAAGGTATTACTGTTGAAGATCCTTGATGATAGTGAAAGTATG
Source organism: Nicotiana glauca (assembly GCA_026770625.1). NCBI lineage: Eukaryota > Viridiplantae > Streptophyta > Magnoliopsida > Solanales > Solanaceae > Nicotiana > Nicotiana glauca. The sequence goes on from MU675204.1 coordinate 100,892, forward strand.
TGCTGCACTCTTTTTTCCTAAATCTAGTTTTTGTCCCGATTAACTTTTTCTGGCAAGACTTTTAATGAGGCGGCAACATAAAGCATACTATGAAGAAGGATCGTCAACAACAACAACTCCAGTATTTGAATTCTCATACTTTGCATACGAATACTTGGGGGGGGGGGATGTACTGTTGTATATTAGAGAACTAAAAGTGTTATTAAAATTGGGGAATGTTAGAACCGGAAGCTGTATTTTGTCAGGACCGGGGACTGCATTATCAACACGTTGAAATAAGTAGTACCAGTTAGCCACATGTATTGGTAGCTTTACTTACTAAAGTGAATTTTCGCTCATGTAAATGTACTTTTAGAAATGGAAGGAATAAATTAAAGTATTTTTTTACGTTTATCTTATTTTTTATCCAAATGATACAATATGGTCTCGTTCATTTGAAAGTTAGTAAAACCTCAAATTCTAGTGTCAGAATGAACAGGATATGATCTCTTTAAGAGCACCGTAAACATAAAGAGCCCTCTCTTATGAAACCCTCATAGTTATATGGTAAAAACCAAAAGTATAAATGCCCAATATTAAAGTTATCAGATGTAAAAATTTCCCGAACTGTATCACAAAAAAGATTTCTTTGTACAAAAGTTAAGTAAAAAATTTATTTTATTTCTTAAAATGCTTGACTCAGTAGAGGTTTCGGCTTAATTATAAAAAAAATACATTAATTTGTTCTATCAGCAGAGTCCGAAGGACGAGAAGTCTCTACTACATCTTTTTGAAGATGAAGGTTGTTCTGCATCCGGTCCTTATCATTAATTTCTTCTTCTGCTTCCTTCTCGATTTCCGAGGATTTAGAACAAGTACACGAGGAGATTGAAGCAGTGGGTTAGACGGGAATGTTCTCTAAAACGATTGCTTTCATATTAGGAGTTTTAGCAATGCAGTCGTCTATGTTAGGAATGCCTTTTCTGTTGGATTGCATATAGGTATTCGTAACACGCAGCGGAAGAAAATAACAATCCTAGACAGATCTTTTTGTGTTTAAAATTTATTTACATGTCAATAGATCGGATCTAAGACGTACCTGGTTAAGAGAGTCTCGTTTTAAAATTTCTTCGATAGTGCGAAGACTCTATGCGTATCCACACCGAGACCGACCCTTGTTATCAACTCTTTGATCAATGAAACCCGTGAACAAATTGAACGAAATATTGTGTTGAAATTTTTCTCAAAAATCTCAACTCAAAGGTAGAAGAACAAGAAACACTTTTCTTGCAATTGTATTTTCTCTCTTGGCTTGTGTTGCACTCTCACTTTCACAAAGTGATTTTTTTTCTCAAGAATTAATTAACAAATTCGCATGACAAGAACTGTTATCGTACGTTTTTCTCTTAATTTTCTAGCTTATGATTTTTTCACCGTAAATTTCATGCCAATGGGAAAATATTTATATCCTCTGAAAAAAACCTTTTCCACTATGATAAGGAAAGATTACATGCCATGTATATTTTATATCAAATGGCGTTCACAAAATATGTTCAAATCATCAAATATGATATTGGATCTAGGGCATATCCA
>MU675205.1:1711-49033 GCA_026770625.1 Nicotiana glauca
AAAACAAAAAGTAGAAGTCAGAAGGAAAAAGGAAGGCATAATTTGAAAATGAAGGCAGAAGTTGGAAAAGGAAAGGAAGGCGTAATTTGAAAAGAGAAGGAAGGCATAATTTGAAAACAAAAAAAGGGAAAGACAGAAGTTGGAAAAAGAAAGGAAGGCAGAAGTTGAAAGATAAAGAAAGGATTGTAGAAATTAAAAGATTAAGAAAACCTGAACACAAGAATGGACCCAGTCTGATGAATTATCTCCTGGAGTCATAATCTCAGTCCGATGGATCTTCCTCCTGAGACCACACAGAAAATGGACCTAGTCTGATGAATTTTCTCCTAGAGTCCAAATCTTAGTCTGATGAATCTTTCTCCTAAGATAACAAATAGACCTAGTCTGATGAATTTTCTTCTAGAGTCCCAATCTTAGTCAGGTGAAACTTTCTCCTAAGATACCAAATAGACCTAGTCTGATGAATTTTCTCCTAGGGTCCCAATCTTAGTCAGATGAAACTTTCTCCTAAGATACCAAATAGACCTAGTCGGATGAATTTTCTCCTAGAGTCCAAATCTTAGTCAGATGAAACTTTCTCCTAAGATACCAAATAGACATAGTCGGATGAATTTTCTCCTAGAGTCCAAATCTTAGTTAGATGAGACTTTCTCCTAAGATACCAAAAAGACCTAGTCTGATGAATTTTCTCCTAGAGTCCAAATCTTAGTCAGATGAAACTTTCTCCTAAGATAACAAATAGACCTAGTGTGATAAATTTTCTCCTAGAGTCCAAATCTTAGTCAGATGAGACTTTCTCCTAAGATACTAAAAAGGCCTAGTCTGATGAATTTTCTCCTAGAGTCCAAATCTTAGTCAGATGAAACTTTCTCCTAAGATAACCAAATAGACCTAGTTTGATGAATTTTCTCTTAGAGCCCAACTCTTAGTCTGACGAAATTTTCTCCTAAGACAACACATCCTAGTCTGAGGAACTGCCTACTAGGATCAAATTTTTAGTCTAAACTTTCTCCTAAGATACCAAATAGACCTAGTCGGATGAATTTTCTCCTAGAGTCCAAATCTTAGTCAGATGAAACTTTCTCCTAAGATACCAAATAGACCTAGTCGGATGAATTTTCTCCTAGAGACCAAATCTTAGTCAGATGAGACTTTCTCCTAAGATACCAAAAAGACCTAGTCTGATGAATTTTCTACTAGAGTCCAAATCTTAGTTCGATGAAACTTTCTCCTAAGATACCAAATAGACCTAGCCTGATAAATTTTCTCCTAGAGTCCAAATCTTAGTCAGATGAGACTTTCTTCTAAGATACCAAAAAGACCTAGTCTGATGAATTTTCTCCTAGAGTCCAAATCTTAGTCAGATGAAACTTTCTCCTAAGATAACCAAATAGACCTAGTCTGATGAATTTTCTCTTAGAGCCCAACTCTTAGTCTGGCGAAATTTTCTCCTAAGACAACAGACAACACATCCTAGTCTGAGGAACTGCCTCCTAGGATCAAATTTTTAGTCTAAACTTTCTCCTAAGATACCAAATAAACCTAGTCTGATGAATTTTCTCCTAGAGTCCAAATTTTAGTTTGACAAAATTTTCTCCTAAGATAACAACACATCCTAGTCTGAGGAACTGCCTCCTAGGATCAAATTTTTTAATCTAAACTTCCTCCTAAGATAACAAAAGACCTAGTCTGATGAATCTTCTCCTAGAGTCTAAATCTTAGTATGATGAAATCTTCTCGCAACAATAAAAGACCTAGTCCGATGAGTCTTCTCCTAGAGTCTAAAATTTAGTTTGATGAATTTTTCTCTTAAGACAACAACACACCCTAGTCTGACGAACTGCCTCCTAGGATCAAACTTTTGGTCAAAATTTCAGGAAAAACCTAGTCTGAAGAATCTTCTCCTAGAGTCTATATTTTAATTTGATGAATTTTTCTCTTAAGATAACAAATGAAAACCTGGTCTGATGAAGTTTCTCCTAGGATAAAGTCTTAGATAGATGATTTTACCTACAAAAGTCATACATGCAAACCAAGTCTTTAGGTTTATTCTTTCACCATCGTATCAATATTTTAGGTAACAACTCACAAGTATACCCAACCACCATACTAGGGCAGAAAATTTTCTTTGGTTGTTTGTTTTGTCGTAAGCAGGAGCCCTCCTGAAGAACAAGGGAATACTTTTTCTAACAATTGCAAGCAGGAGTCTACCTGGAAAATGGACACATATTTCAAATTGAAATGGTTGAACATCATCAAGGCAACAACAAGAATGCCATTGGAAGAATACAAGATACAAGGCAACAACAAGAATGTTGTGGGAATAGAACAAGATACAAGTTCAAGGCAACACAAGAACAAGTTGGAGGACATAGAATAGGATTTTTATAACTCCTAGGTCATAGCTTAGGCTAGTTTCTTTTATTTTACCATGATGTAATAAGGGGTCAGTCAGCTGTAACAGCAGTAACAACAACAGCAGCAGTGAGATCACAGTCCCTGGTAGACCCAGCTACCAGACATTCCTGAACTACACTGACTTGATTCCTATTTAGCCCAGGATATGTAGGCAATCCATGAAGCAGGATGCGGTCAAAACTTTCAAAAATGCTTCACACGGAATATGCGAATGGGCAAAAATACCTCATTACTGCTCACTTATCTTTGCACTGAAACTCTGCGTGTTCCTGAGCAAAGAGGGGCAGCTGTGAGCACGTGATTTTTGCTCCAAGCAAATTATTCCAAAAAAATATGTGCAAAAATAATTTTTGTATGGAAACTTGTTGATAATTGTGTGGAAATACTAGTATGTGTTTTAATTTTGGAAAATAAAGCAAAGAAAATCAAAACAAAATACCATTTTTCGTATTAATTAGAAAATACCAAAAATAGAAATTAATTACTCTTAATTCTTGAAAATCAGAAAATTAAAAAGAAAAATACAAATAAAATACAAGGAATAATAAATACAAGAGTAAAATACCAAAATACAGAAAAGAAAATATAACATATAATATGAAAATACAAGAAAATACAAGAGATAATACAAGAAATAAAAAATATACCATATATAATACAAAATATAATTGGACCAAGTAACAAAATCAATGGCCCAAATAAACAACACAAAGACATGGCCCAAATTAAAGACCAGTCTGCCTATACAAAAAATCAAAACGACACCGTTTAAGGAGCTGAATTTGGACCGTTGACTAATCGATCAAATGGCCCAGGAATAGCGGTCGTCTGATAAATGAAACGACGTCGTTCATCTAAAACAATCAATACCGTTCGTTTAGTTCATCCAACGGTTGAAGTTGAAAGCCTTATTAAATCCACACGACGTAGTGTGGAAGGGATCAATCCTGTCCGTTCATTGAATGTGATCCAACGGCTGGCACATATCCTCACATATTAAATATATCAAAGGGTCTGTGTATATTCATTATACACCCTTCGTCTTCATAGCAAAACCCTAGCCGCCCTATGGTTCTCTCCGCCATCGCCGGAATTTTACCGGCGGTGGTTCAGTCCCTGCACCTTTCCGTTCACCCTTCACACCCCTGAACCCATTCCTTCTCCTCTTTCACCCATCACCTTAGTTTTGGTCAAAAACCTTTCGTTTCGTTCAAATCTGGAAAAACAACTCGCCGGAACCCTAGCCGGCGACCACCACTTATGAACCAGTGTTAGCCATTAACACCATATGACCGTCTCGTCATCCTCTTCAACCCCCACTAGTTAGATTTCCTCGAATCAGCCCCAAACCCTTCGAATATTAAAAAATATGTTGCTGGATACACTTAACCCCAAAACTACCCCCATCAAACCCCTAGCCTCTTACCAAGATTTTTCTTACAAAAAAACAAGACTCAAAGAGTCTGTTTGAAAGTCCAAAAGCCAAGAAAAGGGCTTATGGACTCCTAATGCCGGAAAATCAAGAACAAGAAAAGAAAAATGAAGAAAAACAAGAAAGAAGAAAGAAAGAAAGGAAAGGAAAAGGAAAAACACACGAAAAAAGCTATGTACCAAAAAACCCCTAATTTTCTCTACTGTATACTTGTTTTTGATTGTCTCTTTTCTTCGTCTGTCTCTTGTCATCCTGAGTATAACATAAGTCTGTTGCATGCTTAAGTCCTCTTTGTTTATACTTAATTTCTTGACTATGTAATTTTCTGATCTTATACTCTCGATTCGCATGCTCATATGCCTCTTTTCTGATTAAGGTCATTAGTTAAATCACATGCTATGTAGCCATTTAGGGTTCTTATTTGATAAAACTAAATTCATGATTGAGTGTTCTATTAATTGGATTCAACCTATTATCATTTTTTTCCTCTGAATCTTGTTAATTGAGTGTTTAATCGTAATATGGCTATATCTATAAGACTGTCTAATGCTGGCTATCATTGCAATGCAATTTTGACTTTTGACTTTTCTGAATTCCTAATTAATTAGAGGGTTAATTGGGTAATTAGTCGTAATATGGCTATATCTGTAAGATTTTCTAAATCACATGCTATGTAGCCATTTAGGTTTCTTACTTGATAAAACTAAATTCATGATTGTGTGTTCTGGTAATTGGATTCAACCTATTATCAATTTTTTCCTCTGAATCTTGTTAATTGAGTGTTTAATCGTAATATGGCTATATCTGTAAGACTGTCTAATGTTGGCTATCATTGCAATGCAATTTTGACTTTTGACTTTTCTGAATTCCTGATTAATTAAAGGGTTAATTGGGTAATTAGTCGTAATATGGCTATATCTGTAAGATTGTCTAAATATTGGTTATTTCTGCAACTTAGACTTTGTTACTTAGTCTTAAATTGACTATATTGAAAGATTGTTTAGTAGTGGCTATTTGTGTAATCCAATTTTGACTTTGACCTTTTAAAAAGGGTCTGATTGATTAAAGGGTTGGTCGGGTAAATAAAAGTAAAACACAGGGGTTAAAGGGGAAGGGATAAAATGGTATTCTGTAATAAAACTAAGGAGACATGGGTAATATGGGCATTAAAAAGGGTAGAATCAGTAAATAACAAATGCAAGTGAGGGTGTAATAGGAATTCCAATAAATTAGAACATGGTAGAATTAGCTAGAACCTTCTAGAATGTGTTCTAGTGCAAACCTTAAACAAATAAATGTAGTAATCTGTTAATCAATTTTAAAATAAAGGACTGTTCAATAAAATCTGATTTCAAACTTCCCTCCAAATCCAAACTCTATAAATAGGCATGTATTTGCTTATTTTAGAAGACTTTTGAACCCTATAGGTTTTAGAACCCTAAAAATTCCCAAAAATATCTGCTATTTTCTTAAATCTGAAATTACACAATTTCAGATTCAATTTTCTTCTTCCAGACTTCAAATTCCTCTCCAAAAATTCAAAAACAAGTGAATTCAATAGAAAATCAAAGTCAATATTATAGAGAATGTTTTCAATCGAATTGCGATGTTTCATCTCAATTTTCTCAAATTTTGATTCAATTTTGATTCATCGAAGTCATATACTCATTGACTTCAAGTCTGGATTAGTTTGAACTTAAAAAAAACTAGTTTTCAAGCATCTGAATGCTGTTATGTTGCTGAGATCTCAATCGATATTTTAAAAGGATCTGGAGGCTTTAGATTCCTATTGCCATTGGACTTGATTTGTTGAGATGCTGTTGCTGTTGTTATATATCTAATAGTTTTCAAGTATAATCTGCTGACTTTCTTTTCTTAATCTTCTGGAGTTTCTCAGGTACATTTTCAGATCTATAATTCTGTACATATTTGATTTAAAGTGAAGTTGTGGAGCAATGCTGTTGAAGTCTCCATTTTGATTCAAATAATGTTATGTATTTTAGTGTAGATTTATATTCATAATAGAATAGAACTGAATTGAATAATAGAGTGTAAGACTGGACTGTTTTTTTAGAACATTTGAACACTTCAAGTTAAATCTGAATCGTGCAGTGTTATAGTGTTGTTGAATATTCCTTATTTGCGAACATTTGAACATTTGAACACTTAGAATATAAAAGAATACAGTTGTAGTGTTGTTGAATTATATCTGACGTTATGTTTCCCTGGAAGGATTAGCTATGTTTGTTTTCAAAAGTGTTAATGAAATTGTGACGACGAATTTAGTTTAGATACAGTATATTAGCGAAAATTCTGATGTTACATTACTAGGTATTTAGTTGTAACTAAGTTCAGGTTTCAAAGACGCAATCAATGGCCGGGAAGAGATTTAGTAGAGTTTTGGTATTGAAAAATATACGTACAAATTCAGACTCTAACAGAAAACTCAAATTTGGAGATTAGTTAAAAATTTAAATTCTTGTTAATGCGTTCCAATGCAACGTATAAATTGGTCAATCAATAATAGTGTAATAAAATTATGCATACACTAGTGCAATAATTATAGGTTCAAATTTAAGAGTTGTTCATTCATAGGGCTCAAATATAGTATTAACGGGTCTAATTAAATCTCTCATATTATTGATTAACATCTAAGAGGCCTAAATTTGTAGTTACTTGCTAATATTAGTCTTACCAAAAATTGAAATAGATTTAGTGGAAAATAAATGAAAATATAGTTGCTTTAGGTTTGACCTTAATCAATAAAAAACGGAGATGAGCCTCGCCGCTTTAAGTATACAATTACGGGGCTCTCAAATAATTGTTATAATATATTTAAACTCGGAAGGGCCATTTAGCGAATTTCACAGCCTTCTCAAAAGTAAATAACACGTTAGTCTCTATGGACGCGATTTTAATAAAATTACCTCCTTAAATACGGATGTGCATTTCATGCAATCCAAATCCAAATCCAAAAACGTCGAATGAGAATGTGTCGAGGATCCGGGCGCATTTCATGTGACGTGCTCCGAAAACATGTTCTTAAACGACGTTCACTTTCTTAAATAAAAATAATTTGATAAAAAGCTGTAATTAATTCTAAAAATGCAAAAATAAGATAATATGTAATATTTTAGCCAAATATGACAGTTGAGCGACCGTGCTAGAACCACGGAACTCGGGAGTGCCTAACACCTTTTCCCGGGTTAATAGAATTCCTTACCCGGATTTTGGTTCGCGACTGTTAAACAGAGTCAAAACCTTCCTCGATTCGGGATTCAAACCGGTGATTTGGGACACCATAAATCTCCCAAGTGGCGACTCTGAATCTTAAATAAAAACGAATCCCGTTTCCATTGTCCTTAAATTGGAAAAACTCCTTCTTTATTATATCCCTTTCCTGGGGTGTAAATAAAGCCCTTTTCGAAAAAAAAAAGGAGGTGTGACACCTGGTACCCGTGGGGCATCACTCGGCATCGCCACAGGTCTCCGCAAGACTGAGAAGATTTAAATGTCAACTGAGACTATTTTTTGACAACAACTAGCCATTTAGTGGCTTATTTTGACAAAGTGGCTACTTTTGCAAAATCTTGTTTAAGAAACTACAAATTGGATGATTAAAGATGCATCAACATTTCTCATCCTGGGGCCCGTGGGGCATTACTCAGCATCGCCACAGGCCTCCGCAAGACTTGAGAAGGTTTCAATGTCAACTGAGACTATTTTTAACAACAAACTGACCATGTAATGGCTTATTTTGACAAAGTAGCTATTTGTGCAAAATTTTGTTTAAGAAGCTACACACTCGATGATTAAAAACCATCAAACTTTTCTCATCCTGGGGCCTGTGGGGCATCACTCAGCATCGCCACAAGCCTGCGCAAGACTGAGAAGGTTTTAATGTCAATTGCGACTATTTTAACAAAACTGGCCATATAATGGCTTATTTGAAAAAATGGCTATTTTTGTAACAGTTGTTTAAATGATCAAACTTGATTTTGCAGATACGACCTTTCAGCATTTCCGAAAAGGAGATTTTAAGGCTGTGCCTGCAAACTGTTTAAAAATGACTCAGGGTGGCTGTCCTTGCAAAAACGGCCTTTCGGCATCCTTTTGAAGGGCATTCGACTTATTTTAAACAAGAATGGCATCACTCGACTTATTTATAACAAAAATTAAAATTTGACATTTTTGGCTATTTTTGCAAAAGAGGTGGTTGGACCCGTCAAGGGTTGCCTACGTATCCCACACTTGGTGAGAATCAAACCAGCGTAGTTCGGGCCGATTGGCCAAAATCAAAGCTATTTTTGAATACAATTTACTTCTTACATTTTTCAAATATTTTCTCTTTTTCTATTTTATTCATTTTCCAAAAATCCGGCAGCATTTCGGTTCTAATTGGGTATTGGTTTTTCAATCAAATGATTACCCTCACTTAGTCCTAACACTGCTATTTTTACAATTTTTCACTCATTATATACAAGCCGGTCAACATGCGAAGCCGAGCAAAATAAATGCAAGTAGCACGTAAAATGCATCAGGGTGGTCATTTCAGTTCAGGTTACCTGTCCTAGACGGACCCAACTCCTGTGTTGAGTCCCCTAAGTCAAAATGCACGTGATGCAAAAAAGCGTCCTACTAGTGATACGGCATGAGTTTATTGTTCTTCTAGGTTTAAACCTTAGGTTTATTGGTCTAGACTTGGCTTACCCGAGCAGACAACTCGGGCCGAGGGGGAGGCAGCGTACCGGGGATACAGAAGCTCCTCCGGCTTTGCAACTTATCCAAACCTCGTTCTAAATTGGGAAAAAGACTCTAACAGAAGAGAAGCTACACGAAGTGCACCCTTCTCCATGATGTAGCAGACTCAGAAAGAGGGAGGGATTCGCGACAGTTTATATACAATTCAACAAATATCAAAGCGGTAAAATATTTAGCACATATAGAATGGAACATGTAGAAAAATCAGATAAAGCCAAATACAACAATTTAACTGAGCTCGAATTCTTTAACCCTGAACCGAAGTTCTTGGTTCTTGTCCCCAGCAGAGTCGCCAGAGCTGTCATACCTCCTTTTTTCTGAGCTTTACTACACCCCGGGGAAGGGTATAATAAAAAAGGAGTTTTTTCAATTTAAGGACAACCGAAACGAGATTCATTTATTTAAGATTCAGAGTCGCCACTTGGGAGATTTATGGTATCCCAACTCACCGGTTTGGAATCCCAAATCGAGGAAAGGGTTTGACTCTGTTTAACAGTCGCGAACCAGAAATCCGAGTAAGGAATTCTGTTAACCCGGGAGAAGGTGTTAGGCACTCCCGAGTTCTGTGGTTCTAGCACGGTCGCTCAACTGCTATATTTGGCTAAATTTTGATTTTTATACATGTTAAACCTACATTGCAATTTTAAAGTTATTTACCGCTTTTAGTCAATTATTATTTTATTTAAGAAAGTGAACGTCGTTTAAGAACATATTTTCAGACCACGTCACATGAAATGCACCCGGATTCTCGACATTTTCGTATTCAACATTTTCGTATTGGATTTGGGTCGCATGAAATGCACACCCGTATTTAGGAAGGTAAGATTAAAGCGCACTTAAAGCGACTAACATATTGTTATCTTTTCGGGAGGCCGTAAAATCCGCTAAACGGCCTGTCCCGAATACTAATTATTTTTAATAAGTAATTAATGAGAGCCCCACAATTATGTTTTTAGTTTGGCGAGGCCCGTCTCATTTTTATTATTAAAAGGCCATCCTAAAGTAAACTACGATTTTCTATTTTGTGTTATTTGTCTCTACAGGTTAATTAATTCATGAATATAAATTTAAACCCCGATTCAAGTCCGAATTCAAACAAAAGGGAAAACTCTTTTAGCTTGAACCCGCTACCAAATTCAAAACCCAATTTTGTATTTATGAATTAATTCCCTATATCCCTAATTAATTAATTATTTTATAAAAGCAAATGGTTTTCCAACTATAATTTGGGCCCAAGAAAGATTGGCCCATGGCTGGAATGATATTAGTCCTGCCTTGTGAAAGGCTAGACCTGCGTGGGTTATATGACTCATTTTGGGCCTTTTGTTGTTGGGCCGAGTTTGGCTTGGAAAGGAGCCCAAATCTCTTATGTTAGGCCCGGACTTCCCCTTTACACTGAACTTTGATATTTACACACAACTTTACACTTTTCAGATTCCACAAAACATACGCAATTCATGCATTCACTTTGATAAAACAATTGAACTTTTCTGATTTTCAACTTTAATTTGGATTATTTCGTTTACGAGCTACTGGAACGCTACTAAGGCAAGAGGAAACAACAATTGAGAATATTGAACTAGTGATCAAGCGATTCAGAATCTAATATCAATTTAACTGCTACTGCATGAGAATTCGAAGCTTTAGAAATGACTTTCAACTTAAATTGCCTCCTGATTTTATTAATCAAATTTGTAAGAACAAAATTAAATTATTTAAAATTAAAATGTAATTTCAAATCACATTATACTATTTGAGAATTCTAAGCCAAACATATAACCTAAATCAGCTATAACCATTTCAAATCACACTCAATACCCTAACAGTTAACAAACATTAGATCCTTATACGAATTATTAGACATTGACAACATAATATCCAAATCAATCTAAGGCAGTCACGAGCAACGTCAAATATCCCAGTAGTAGTCCAACAGTCCTATTATACAGCTCGTACACATATTGTCTATGTAGTTCCAAATAAGCTAATCAAGCAACCATACATAAGAAAAAACTGTAGAGTTAACATAACAGGAGCATTCTCCTGTAAATCCGATGAACTTCTTCATTTCAATTTCCAATTCACAATTACATTGAAGAGATATCAGAAATATGTACCTGGAATTAAGAGAAAAATGAAGAAGAGTATGAAATCAGCTGTAGCAGCAAGTAATCAGCAATCAAACAGCAGCAAAATGGAATCAATAGCCCAGGAAACTTCAAAATCCAACAGGAATGCAGATTTGACCCCAAGCAATCAACTAAATGATCTTAAGAGTTTTCGATCAACTAAAATTCAAGTAGAAGCAATACAAATGAGCAGTTCCTGATCTGCAACTCAATGAAATAGTGATTTATGGATTTACTGAAGTTTTTATTGTTTTTGGATTTTTGTGCTATCAATTNAAAATGAGTTGTTCCTGATCTGAAACTCAATGAAACAGTGATTTATGGATTTACTGAAGTTTTTATTGTTTTTGGATTTTTGCGCTATCAATTTCGAAAAATCTATTCTGAATTTTGAAGAGAGAATTGGAGAGGGAAAATCTGGACCTCTAAACTTGTGAAACAAGTAAGGGACATGCCCTTTTATAGACAAAATTGGAGAGAATTTCAGATTTTCCCTTTTACACATTAGTCCCTATTTATTCCTATTGTTTACCCCTCACTTATGACTTGTTATAGAAGTAAGTACACCCATTTTATTGAAATCTATACTAAAGCAAAATCTATAAGATTATATACCCATTATAATTCCTATACTGCCCTTGCTTCATTTTAGAAATTACTAAATCTAATTAAACTATCATTTTCTATTGCCCAAACTACCCTTAAGACATCTAAGAATTACTATCTAACCTAGCAGTCCCTTAAACCTGAATAAGGATCAACTACACCAAAACAATTAATGGATTCTTATAGTTTTAATAAGGGAAAACAAAATTAAACTGCCAAAACACATTGAAACCTAATAAAAACAATTAGAAATCCTAATTTCCATAAGTTTAGATCATGAACAAACTATCACTAAAACTAATCAAATAGGAAAAAATTCTATCACTTAAACTACCATTTAAATCATTTAATAAAATCAGATCAGGATTAAAATAGTGACTAGAAAATCAAGACCCAATCGATTAAGGATGCTGAAGCAAAGAAAAATTTAAAAGCTCCTAGATTTAACCAAATAAGAATTATGCACCATTGCCACTGAAATTAACCTAGTTGCTAAGTCAGAGTTATCAAGCCATGGCCATACTATAGTTGAGAAGTATTGGGACTAATCAGAAATAAAGAAAAGGACAAGAAATTGATCACAGAAGAAGAAAACAATCAACACAAGAAAACAATCGACGACTAAACCTAATTGTTGAAATTGGATTAAAACGCGAACAACACATGCATAAACAGACAAAAATTAAACAAAATAAAAGAAAAAAGATGAAAAAAACTTATCTAGGGTTGCGCCAGAAAATCTTGAAATAGCTATTCGAATTGCTCCGGTCATATTTGAGCCAAACGCTCATAGGGGTTCGATAGGGAAAGACCAAGGGGTCTCATAGTGTTAATCTGGACTCGATTGGGTTATTTGGACTTTGGCCAGAAAATTCCAATTCAATATTCGAGTCGTTCCAGACAGATTCGAGGTAGAATACCATGGGGGTTGGGTAGAGGAGGTCAAGGCGGTTCTATGGTGTTATTTTGGGGTTGATTGGGTTAACCAGCGACTTGGCCGGAAAATCTTCTGATGAAGATTTGATGAGATATGGGAAGATTCAAGGGAAACTGATTTGATATTCGGAATGAGGACGAGAAAGAGAATCTGGGGTGTGAATTTGGTCAGTGTTGGCATAAGTGGCGTTCACCGCCGGCGGCGGAGCCGGCGGAGCCGGCGGAGTTGCAGAGGAGGTGCGAGGAAGGCGGTGGATGTTTTTAGGGTTAGGGGAATTTTCATACAAATATATATTAAATCATATCAATTAACGATAATCGTTGGATCAAACAAATTAGACGGCTCAGATCAACTTGACACCAAACGGTGTCGTTTGGTTTATTAAAAAGGGCAGGTCGGGTCTAGGGTGATTGGGTTGGGCTAGTGCCGGATCCGTGTGTTTTGGGCTCAACATTAACCATAACAGCCCAATTTTTACTCAATTTATTTCATTTCTTTTGCTTTTTTATTTTATTTCTTTTTCTTTGTTTACATTTTTTGTATTTTTTGTATTTTTATTTTTTTTTGTTTTGTATTTTTCTGATTTTATAAAAATGTAAAAATTAGGACAAAAATCTAATTAAACCATTTAACTCCTAAAATTATTTTTAAAAAAATCATATTTAAAGATGAATGCAACAATTATTAATTAAAATTGCCTAAGAACTATTTTTTGTGATTTTCTTTAAACTGTTCTAAAATGAATTAATACCTAGTTAATACTAAAATGTGAAATTAAATTCCTAATGCCAATGCATATTTTTGTACTTTTAATATGAATTATCATGCAACTAATTAACACACAGTTCAACAAAATTCACAAAAATTGTAAAATCATTTTGTTTGAAACTTTTGGAATAATTTGATTAGGGCAAAAATCACGTGCTCACAGATGCACCGATAACGGTGGCGTAGTTCAGGACATTGCAACCTCCCCTACTGCGGAATTTTGAGGGTCCTCCTCAAAATTCTGCCCCAGTTTGATGGACTGACATTTCTGACTGTTGCTCGTGCGACGGTCAACTGAAATTACTTCGGAATTTTGAGGGTCCTCCTTGAAATTCTTCCCCAGTTTGATGGGTTGACATTTCTAACTATTGCTCGTGTGGCGATCCGCTGAAATTACTTCCAAATTTTGAGGGTCCTCCTCAAAATTCTTCCCCAATTTCCAATTGTGGGGAAGATGGAAATTTTATTGAATTGTGACCGATCCCATAGGGCTGCCTACGTATCCCCTCTTAAACGGTAATCAGTTCAGGCATATTTCAATTTACATCATATAAGGAAAGCATAAAGATTACACACTTGACTGCATCTTAATTGATCGACTTTGGCCAGACCTCTCCGTCCATTTATACAAGTATGAGGGCTCATTCAAAACCCGGTGAACCATGTATGGGCCCTAATAGTTGGGAGAGAACTTCCTTTTGGCTTCATCTTGATGCGAAAAAAGTTTCTTCAATACCAGTTGTCTCGGTGTGAACTGTCTTGGCCTGACTCTTTTGTTGAAGGCTCTGGACATTCTGTTCTGGTAGAGTTGACCATGACAGACTGCATTTATCCTCTTTCTATCTATAATGTCTAGTTTCTCGTAACGACTTTTTACCCACTCTGCTTCTTTGAGCTCAGCTTCTTATATGATCCTTAGGAAAGGAATTTCCACCTCAACCGGAATGACAACCTCTGTATCGTAAATCGGCATATAGGGGGTTGCCCCAGTTGATGTGCTAAATGTGGTACGATACCCCAATAGGGCAAATAATAACTTCTCGTGCCACTGTTTATACTTCTCTATTATTTTCGTTAGTATCTTCTTGATATTCTTGTTGGCGGCTTTTACAGCTCTATTAATCTGAGGCCTGTAGGCTGTGGAATTCTTGTGTTTGATCCTGAAAGTTTCGCACATAGATTTCATCAAGTCATTGTTGAGATTGGAGCCATTATCAGTAATTATTGACTCTGGAATCCCAAATCGACAAACAATGTTGTCGCTGACAAAGTTTGCCACGACTTTCTTAGTCACTACTTTGTAAGATGCTGCTTCGACCCATTTGGTGAAATAGTCGATGGCTACTAGGATAAACATGTGTCCATTGGAAGCCGCAAGTTCGATTGGTCCAATAACATCCATTCCCCAAGCAGCAAATGGCCACGATGAGCTTGTTGTGCTGAGCTCGCTTGGCGGTACTTTTATCATGTCTGCATGTATCTGATAGCCGTGGCATTTCCGGTCATACTGGATGTAGTCTGTTTCGATATTCATCCAAAAGTAACCAGACAGGGTATCTTCTTTGCTAAAACAAAATCGTTCATATGTGGACCGGAGGTCCCAGCATGAATTTCCTCTAGTAACCTGGATGATTCCTTTTCGTCGACACATCTTAATAATCCCAAATCAGGAGTCCTCCTATACAGGATTCCTCCGCTGTGAAAGAAGTTGTTGGATAATCTCCGAAGTGTGCATTTTTGAGTAGGATTTGCAAGCTTTGGGTACTCTCTTTTGCAAATATTCCTTGATATCATGAAACCAAGGCTTTCCGTCTGCTTCCTCTTCAACATGGGCATAGTAAGCTGGTTGATTATGGATTTTCACTGGAATAGGATCAATGAAATTCCTGTTGGGATGCTATATCATAGATGATATGGTAGCTAATGCATCGTCGAACTCATTCTAGATTCTAGGAACATGCTGGAATTCCATCTTTATGAACCTCTTTCTCAATTCCTGTACGTGATGCAGATACGGGAGTATCTTGGAGTTCTTGGTTGCCCATTCTTCTCGTAACTGATGTATAAGTAAATATGAATCTTTGATCATTAGCAGCTCTTGAAAGTTCATGTCAATGACCATTTTGAGTCCTAAGATACAAGCTTCATACTCGGGCATATTATTGGTGCAGGGGAACCTGAATTTGGATGACACCGGATAATGCTGACCGATTTCTGATATTAGGACTGCTCCTATGCCAACCCCTTTGAAGTTTTCCACTCCATTGAAGAACATTCTCCAACCGTCATATGGTTCTGCAATGTCTTCTCCTCTGAATGATACCTTTTCATCAGGAAAATACGTTTTCAGGGGTTCGTATCCTTCATCCACGGGGTTTTCAGCAAGGTAATTTGCTAGTGCCTGTCCCTTGATCGCTTTCTGAGTCACGTGAACAATTTCAAACTCAGTCAACATGATTTTCCACTTGGCTAGCTTGCTAGTGGGGATGGACTTCTGAAAGATGTACTTCAAAGGATCCATCCTTGTTGTCCCAAGTTCAGATGAAGTTTTGAAGATTGAAAAATGAACTCAGTCATGGACCAGGTTCATCATGTGAGACACATTGGTTATCTTCTTATACATGTGAGATGCACGTGAAGAAGATAAGTCTCAAAGATCAAGCATCAATATCTTCTGAACTAATCGAAAGGTTGCATAAAGGATCAGGAGATGAAGTCTCCATATATGAAGATAACTTAATCCAGATCAAGGATAAGGGTTGGAGTTTGTATTGTTCTAGGACTTAGATTCGATGAAGGATCTGCAATTGAGTCTCAATCAAACTCTAATTACTAACGCATTAAATAACTGTGATTGTTCTCTTTTACAGGTATTGCACAAAGGCAGAAGTTAAACTAAATTGAGAGCAAAAGAGCGAGGCAATTTTGCAAGCAATTTATGTGAGATTCAAGTGTGCATTCCTGAAGCTACTTGAACAAGATAGAAGAACCAATTACTTGTGTCATTCTTTTATTCTAGTTCAATTGTAGTAGGTGTTTTAAAGTTGTACCTTTCCAACTTTCATAGAAGCAATTATATTTATTACTTTGAGTATTCAAGTTAGAGTTAACTTCAAGGTGTAGCAACAGTTGACGTTGTGTACCACACTGGGATTAGAGTTAAATCCTTAGGTTTACAAAAGTTTTGTAAATGCTGTTTTGGCTAAGTGATTTTAGTGGAAGTTTGGGAAAATCCTACTGAGTAGTAGGTCGTGGTTTTTTCACCTTTTGATCCAGGTGTTTTCCACGTAAAAATCTCTGTGTTCTTTATTTTATACACTCTTAATTCCGCAAATAGTAGTAAGTACACCTAGAAGAACCAGGTTCTTCTAGAGTGAAAATTGGGTACCATACAAATCACCCCCCTCTTGAGTGGTATTGAAGTTTAGAACATCAATTATTATCAGAGCGGGTTATCCTTGAAGAGGCTAACACCTTAGGAGAAGATCAACATGAGTGCACTACCTGGGAATTGGGAAGGGCAATTCACTGCTAGGCCTCCACTTTTCAATGGTCAGTACTATTCTTGGTGGAAGAATAAGATGAGAGATCACATTACAGGGGAAGACTATAAACTTTGGGACATAGTCGCAGATGGTCCCCTAGCAACCACAAATAAGAATGTTGAAGGAGTTGATGTGCCAAAGACAAGGGCTGACTGTACTACTGAAGATCTGATGAAATGGGAGAAAAAGCCCAAGGCCAAGAAATGGCTGGTGTGTGAACTAGGCCTAGATGAGTACAGTAGGATCCAAAGTTGTACAACTGCAAAAGAGATATGGTACACTTTGCAAGTGGCCCATGAAGGAACACCTCAAGTAAAAAGATCAAGAGGAACACTGCTATATTCTCAATATGAGAATTTCACTATGAAAGAAGGAGAAACTATCCAAGAGATGTATACTAGGTTCACTACATTGACAAATGAACTTAAGTCTCTTGAAAGAATTATTCTTGAAGAAGAAAAGGTTGAGAAAATTCTGACAAGGGTTCTACCATGGGAAAGCAAAATCATTGCCATTCAGGAATCCAAGAATATTGCTACTCTTAGACTAGATGAACTGATTGGAAACCTTACTGCTTATGAAATGAGAAGGCAAACCATGAATATGGATACACCTTAGAAGGAGAGAATCTTAGCCCTTAGAATTGCTGAAGGATCAGATTTGGAAGATGATGAGGTGGCTATGATCACTAGAGATTTCAAAAAGTACCTGATGAGAGGAAACGATTCTTCAAGAGGTAAAACCTTCAACAAGACAAGAGCTCATGAGAAACAAACCAATGAGGGTTGCTACAAGTTTGGTAAGATTGATCAATGACCAAGAACTTCCCTCAATGGGAAATTGAGTGGAAGAAAGAAAGAGCTGAACGAAGGAACAAGAAGAAGGAACAAGTTCAACCAAAAAGAAACAAAGGTTCAACCAAGGCTATGGTTGCTGCTTGGAGAGAAACCTCAGATGAAGACTCGGAGGATGAAGCTGAAGAAGAACAAGCATTGATGGCCATAGGAGAATCAGATGATGAACAAGAGGTAAGTATTCTTTATCTCAAAGACAAGATTAAATTTTTGTCTAAAGAAAAATTGGCTGAGCTATTACTAAACTTCATTGATGAGTCTGAGATAATTAACAATGAGAAGGAAGTTTTGTCCAAAGAATGTGCGATCCTAAAAGAAAAAGGCAAAAGTCTATAGTCTAGGGCAAATGAGAGTGATAACACAAATGCTGAGTTGAAGAACCAACTTCTTGAACTTGATATCAGTGTCCTAGAACTGAGATCCGAAAATTTAAAATTGAAACTAGGAACTGGAAAGAAGAAAGCTGATCACACATATCTCACTCTAGAAGAAAACCTAGGAAAGATGAAGGAGTAATTGTATAACAAGGATGAACTAATTAATGTCCTAAAAGAAGATCTAGGAAAAGTGAAACATGAATTAGACAGAACTTGCAAATGGAACAAGGCCTCTGATGCACTCTCTTGGTTGCAAGTGCATCACAGTAGCAACAAGAGAGGACTTGGATATGGGACTCAAGCACCAAAATGAGACCCTAAAAGCAAGTACCTCACACTTCCTGAAAACAAAATATGCACATACTGTGGCAAGACTGATCATTACAAAAATGAATGTAATGCAAAAGTAAAGGCCAGTAAAAAGAACAAAGCCTTTGTTCAAGAGAAAAGTAAGCTGCCTGGATGGGCAAGAAGGAATTTCATTCACCCTTTTGCTTATAGAAAGGGACCCAAACTAGTTTGGGTTCCTAAGACTAACCCCTGATTTCTTTTTGCAGGTCCAAGTGAAAGGGAGGATCTAAATATGGTATATGGATAGTGGCTGCTCAAAACATATGACTGGGAACAAGGACCTGTTCCTTTCACTTGAGGACTTAAAATGAGGTAATGTCTCCTTTTGTAATAGACAGAAAGGTGAGATCATTGGGGTTGGTAAAGTAGGCAAAACATATTCTCATTCCATAGAGAATGACTAACTGATAGATGGCTTGAAATATAGCTTAATAAGGGTGTAACAGTTATGTGACTAAGGTAACCTTGTGGCTTTTACCTCCACCAAATACTTTGTGATTGACCTTACCACTGACAAGATTGTTTTGTAGGGAAAAAGAGTTAACAATATTTACATTGAAGATTTGTCCACTCTTTCAGAACATGAACTCACTTATTTGAGTGTGTTAGTTAATGATCCCCTCCTGTGGCACAAAAGACTTGGTCATGCTAGTCTAAATTAGCTTAACAAATTAGTCTCTTAGGACTTGGTGATAGGGTTACCTAATATCAAGTTCAAGGAAGACAAAGTTTGTGAGACATGTGTTGATACCCAAATTTTTCCTACGTATTTTTATACTCAAAATATTCTCAAAATAGCATGTACATGCATATATAATTATGCCCCAAAATTTTTGGTATTTTTCCTTCATTTTTAAAGATTTTTAAATCAATTTAGTGTATATTTTAATACTACGAAAATCAATAAATATTCCCAAGCTAGCATTTTGGTGAATAATTTATTTCGTTCTCATATTTACACTAAGATATAATTAAGGTGATTTTTTGCATTTTTTACACATTTGTCTGATATTTTTAAGCTAAATTGCGTATAATTGCAATTATAGTCTATTTTACAATTAGCATCATTTTATAATTATAAAATCACTTTTAATATTTTTACATTAATATTTATATGTTATTAATTAGTCCATTGCCTTTAATTTATTTTTAATCATTTTTACTATTTTATAAAATAATAAAAGGGGAAAATTGGCTATTTAACAAACATCCCTTTATTATTTCAGTTCTAGCCAAATTGGCCACACCCACTATCAGATTTAAATCGCCCAATATCCTAATTAAACTAACCTAGCCCAATCCCCAATATAACCCGGTGCTATTTTTTTTATCTGAGCCGCTGATCAAATGAGATCAAAAGCCCAGATTTAATTCCCTTAATTAAATTCAATTACCCCCCAAACACCTCATTTCCATGGGACGGTCTCTCTCTATCTATATCATCTCTTCCTCTCCCTTCTCTCTAGAACATTCTGGTTCTCTCTTCTCCGATGATCTCCACCGCCTCTCAGGCCACCTCCAATCTCAACCCATCGACCATCAACCGCCATGAAACCCTAGCTCACAGATTCCCTCTATTTTGAGACCCCAAAAACCTCCACCATGCGAATCAATCCCTGAAAGCTTTGCCTAGTCTATTTCCGGCCATCTCCACCCACCCCCTTTCAAGCCCAAGGCTCCGATGGGCCCCTCATCGTCCTGTTCAACACCTCTAGGACCTTAAAGGTGTATGGACCATAGTGATTTAGACCGAGGGTTCCTGGTTCTGCTACTTGTGAGTTCTCCAGTGTGATTTCAGGCGAAATTACACCCTATATGTCATGATCTATGAAGTTTCGACAGGTTCTCTCCACTTCTATTAGGGTTTTCCCTTTTGAAAACCTAACTCTCTCCTGAATCTCTCAAAAACAGTGTTACTTCATGCTATTTTCATTTTTTCTTCTATGTTCTGCTTATTCTCGAGTTTATTTTGAAAGATCCTCTGCTTTGAACCATTTTTTTGCTCTCTTTGAAAATTAGGGTTTCTTAGATTTCTTTTACGCATGCTTCAACTGATTTTCTTTAGGATTAAACCTTTTCTTTGTTTATTCTGACCATTCCTATGCTCTAACTATTTTCTAGTTTGACTCTGCTAAAAAACCCTAATTTCTAAAAATGTTTACTCGTTTGATCATGGGTGTTAGCATGTTTCTTTGCCTTGATTATGTGTGTTAGCCTAATTTTCTTGGCCTTGTCCCTATGTGTTAGCATGTTTCTTCGTTTGATTATGTGTGTTAGCACAATTTTCTTTACTCTGCTTCTATGTGTTAGCATGTTCCTTTGTTTGATTGTATGTGTCAGCTTGATTTTCCTTGATTCTTGTTAATGTTTCGTGCTCACCAGGCCTTGAATGTGTCCTGCTGAGTCTTAACCTATGTTCACTATCTCTGGATGGTTGTGTTTGTTCATATCTAGCTATATGGATAATTTTGTTTGTTACTCTTGTTCATTCACCTCTATTAATATGTTGAGTATGCGAAATCATGACTTCACATGATTGATTCTTATTTTCCTTGATTGATTGGTAATTTAAAAATTTTCTTTCAAAACCCTAGCATTCCAATCACCGGTTCAAAATAATTGATTGTTGTTACCTTACTTGTTATAGTACTCTGTTATACCTAGCCTTTCCTTAATTTGAGTTTTCCTGAGTTTGGTCTTATTTGGCTACTATATGCAATACTGAACCTTAACTCCTTCCTTATTTGATCCCACACAGATTTTTCCTACTTGCCTTATATGGTGCTGAATCTTTTCATTTGATTTTGATTCCCTTAATTAATGGCAGTACTTCCTTGATTCTTTAATTAATTGATTCCGAGTTCTTCAATTAACATACTTATGTGATTTTTACCTTATTTTTACTGCCTACTTTCAACTATAAATATCCTAAGTCTTTTACACAGAACACATGACAGTCTTCTGAACACACACTCTCAATCCTGCATTCTCTTGTGCTCTTTCTCTTGCTTTTGCTCTATTCTCTGCTCTTACTTATTATTAGCCGGCTGAAAGCCAAGGCCAATATATTGTTACTACTTTGCCTTTGCACCCTGCTCTTGCTCTTTTACTGGTATGTCCTAATTAATTTTCAAGTCTCACACCAATGTGTTTATTTTTGTTTTAGTTCATTATCTTTGTTATTTTCTTCTACTTATGCTTCTCCTGTTCAATGTGTAATTGATTCCTTGCTCTAATACTTCGCCATGTCTTCTGATTTACATGCTAAGTCTGACTTTGTCTATTCCTTGCTATGCCTATGTCCTATTGTTATACATTAGCATGCACAAACTTTACTACTTCTAGGTCCCCTGAATCCCTTGATTCTATGTAGTCATGTTCATTAAACCTGTATCCCCTTTAGCATTATGTGATTTATCTGTTCCTCTTTCCCCGTGATCCTTGTATGCAATCATGCAATGTTGAACTATTGTTATTTTATTTTCTCTTTTAAAGCAAACCGCCCTTATTTTCGAAAACTCTTCTTCCCGCACTTCACATTACTCTTAGAGAATAGGTTCTGCCCCCTTCGTGTGAGCATTGCTTTGAGTACCCCTGAGTACTCACTGAACTTTGACACACAAGGTTGGTATTCCACACTGTACCTATCCTGCATTCTTCTAAAATGTCTAGGTGGTGGTATTGGCCAGGGACCCAATGGGGCCATAGGGATCTTTGCCGCACCTAGGCCATGGCAAGGGCTGTGAACTCGAGGGGGTCGAGGTTAGAAGACTGGGCCTGATTGAAGGCTCCCTATATAGTAACTTCTTATTTTTGTTCTTGTTTACTGTAATTCAGATGATACTGGTTTGTAATAATTTGTAAACAAACGATTGGGGTTTAATAATGAATATGGGGGGAGGGTTATGCATGCTAAGTATAAATAATGGGTAGAAAACATGGTTATAGGATTTATTTATTTATCTGCGCAATAGACAACTTGCATAGGACATGCATCTCATTCATTAGAGATCCTGCTTTAGGTTATTTACTTTCATCCTATCATTACTATCACGAACCTAGTTCACCAATTGTGAACACGTCATGACGGCACCCGGTCTTCGCGACCAGGTAAGCCTAACACGTTGCGGAAGTAATAACAATCTGTGGAATTTATAATCAAAACTGAATAACGTAAACAATGTATATAATTGCCACCCGGCACATACACTTTAACACTTAGCATTTTAAAACTCTCCCAAAGACCCGAAAACCCACGGGCAACACAGGCTAAAAGAACATATGTTACGGCTCTAACATTCAGAAATGTCTACACAACTGAACACATGAAATGGAATTGCTAACTATAAGATAGAGTAGAAGGAGACTCTTCGGTCTACGGACGCGGCAAAATATACCTCAAGTCTCCAAATGTATCGTCTGGATCACTGATAGAAAGTCCGACCAGAAGTACCTGGATCTGCACATGAAAAACATGCGTAGAAGAGGCATGAGTACACCACAGCGGTACTCAGTAAGTGTCAAGCCTAACCTCGGTTGAGTAGTGACGAGGAAGGTCAGGTCCCTACTGAGAATAAACATAATAACAATAATGAACAGTTTAATTCAGGGAATAATCTGAAATGACACAAAATAGGATAGAAGCTACAAGTCAATGACAATTAAGCTAAGCAAGGAAAATAACACAACAAGTATTTCTCGACTGTCCATTGGATCTCCCGGGAATTGAACCCATATTCCATCTCATTTAAATATCTAGGAGCTCCCGGGAATTGAACCCGTAGTCCATCATATCAGCAACAAAGGATCTCCCGGGAATCGAACCCGTAATCCATAATATCAATATCAAGGATCTCCCGGGAATTGAACCCGTAGTCCATCATATCAGTAGCAAAGGATCTCCTAGGAATCAAACCCGTAGTCCATAATATCAATAGCAAGGATCTCCCGGGAATTGAACCCGTAGTCCATCATATCAGCAACAAAGGATCTCCCGGGAATTGAACCCGTAGTCCATCATATCAGTAGCAAAGGATCTCCCGGTAATCGAACTCGTAATCCCAATGTAAAAACGCAACCAAATCGGGGAAATATTCAGATAATGAAATAAACAAACACAAGTAACAGATAAATTCTGGTCTAACATGCTTCACGTAATTTCAATTAAGGCAATTAAGTAATTAAGCAGTTAATTCTATCTAGTCATGCTTCTCTAACTAACACAGATTTTATCTTGCATTGAAATCAGTCAAATAACAGAGAAAACACAGTTTGAGCAATTCATGTAAAGTGGATTTTCAACAATTTGCACAAGTACACGCTCGTTACCTCGCGTACAAGGCATTTAAATCAGCACATAAGAAGTCCTAAGGGAAAAGGTCCCCCACACAAGGTTAGACAAGCCACTTATCTCGAACCGATACAAAATCAACTAGGGAACGATGCCCTTGCCACGAGTATCTGACTCCAAATGGCCCAAATCTATTAAATTCCATTAAAAATCGTAAATAATATTGCAAACAACTGATTCCACTATTAAAATTAAAGCTAGGGCGCAAAAATAGGTAAAATGACCAAAATGCCCCTCTAGACATCGTCTCGGAATCAAATAACTTTTACATTTTCAGAACCCTCGTACTCTCACGAGTCCAACCATATAAAAATCTCCCAAATCGAAGGTCGAATGCCCACTCAAATCCTCATAATTAGGCCTAAGAAGTTTTACCCACTTCTCATTCAAAAACACGAAATTAAAGGGTAAAATTAAGAGGAGAATCATGGAATATGGTCTAAATCGAGTGGGAATCACTTACCCAAGTTGCCCAGGTGAAAATCTCTTCAAAAATCGCCAAGAACCGAGCTCTAGAAGTCAAAATATTGTAAAAATGGTAAACCCTCGAAATGGGATTTTTAATTTGTCTGCCAGGTATTTAGACCATCGTGAACGCGGACGCTATCACGCGTTCGCGAAGAAGAAAATTATAGGGGGTCAAAATTTACCTATGCGATCGCGAAGGGTGAGAGCGAATGCGAAGTCCTGGGTTTGATGGCCTACGCGAACACGATAGCTGGGATGCGAACGCGATGAGGAATCAGGTGAAGCCACGCGAACGCGACAAGAAAGATTGCGAACGCGAAGAAGGGATTTGACACCTCCCAAAAATGTACTACGCAAATGCGTAGATGGGGACGCGAACGCGGTGAGGAAGAAAATGATGCTTCGTGAACGCGATGCCTTCTACGCGAATGCGATGCCTTCTACGCGAACGCGTAAAAGGACATCAGACCTGCAATTTTCTGCAATGAATTCTAACTCCAAATTGCTCCGTTGAGCATCCGAAACACACCCGAGGCCCTCGGGACCTCAACCAAACCTACAGTTATATCCCATAACATCATTCAAACTTGCTCAAATCCTTAAACCACCTAAAACAATGCCGGGAACACTAATTAATCAAAGATTCAAGCCTATGAACTTCACATTCTAACCAAACACACTTTCGATAAAAAACCTATCTAAAACTTGTCCGAATGACCTGAAATTTTGCACGTACATCCAAAATGACATGATGAAGCTACAGAACCTTCCGGAATCCCAAACCGACCCTCGGATAAAAAATTCACTATCAGAACGGAACTTCAAAAATTCAAACTTCGGCATTTCAAGCCTAAATGAACTACGGACCTCCAAATTACATTCCGAACACGCTCCCAACCCCGAAATCACCTAACGGAGCTAACGGAATCATCAGATTTCCATTCCAAGGTCGTTTTCACACTGCTCCAAATACGGACCATTTTTCAACTCTTAAGCTCTCATTTAGGGACTAAGTGTCCCAAAACACTCCAAATCCTAATATCGAACGTCCCGTCAAACCAAAATGGCAGAAATGAACTTAGGGAAAGCAGTTAATGGGGAATCGGGGAGTAAATTCCAAAAAAGACCGGCCGGGTCGTTACATCCTCCTACACTTAAACATTCGTTCATCCTCGAACGAGCATAGAAAACATACCTGAAGTAGCAAAAAGATGAGGGTACTGGCTACGCATATCCTGCTCGCTCTCCCAAGTCGCCTCCTCGGTCGGCTAACCCCGCCACTGGACCTTCACTGAAGCGATGTTCTTTGACCTCAACTTTCTGATCTATCTGTCCACAATGGCCACTAGCTCCTTAACATAAGATAGATCCTTGTCCAGCTGGACTGAACTGAAATCCAATACGTGTGACGGGTCACCATGATATCTGTGGAGCATAGAAACATGAAATACCAGATGAACTCCATCTAGGCTGGGAGGTAAGGCAAGCTCATAAGCAACCTCCCCAACTTGCCTCAAAATCTCAAAAGGCCCAATAAATCTCGGACTCAGCTTCCCTTTCTTTCCAAATCTCATGACGCCATTCATAGGCGAGACCCGGAGTAGAACCCGCTCACCGACCATAAATGCCACATCACGAACCTTCTTCTCCGCATAACTCTGCTGTCTGGACTGGGCTGCATGGAGTCTATCCTGAATCACCTTGACCTTATTCATCGCATCCTGAACCATCTATGTGCCCAATAATCTGGCCTCGCCCAGCTCAAACCAACCGACCGGGGATCTGCATCTCCTACCATATAAGGCCTCACATGGCGCCATCTGAATGCTGGACTGATAGCTATTGTTATAAGCAAACTCCGCCAGTGGCAAGAAGTGATCCCATGACCCTCCAAACTCAATCACACACGCACAGAGCATATCCTCCAAAATTTGAATAGTGCGCTCGGACTGTCCGTTCGTCTGGGGGTGAAATGCCGTGCTCAGCTGCACTTGAGTGCCTGACTCCTGCTGCACGGCTCTCCAGAACCGTGATGTAAACTGAGTGCCTCTATCTGAAATGATAGAAACTGGAATACCATGCAACCGGACGACCTCCCTGATATAGATCTCCGCCAACCGCTCTGATGAATAAGTAGTGCACACAGGTATGAAATGAGCGGACTTGGTCAGCCGATCCACAATGACCCAAATAGAATCAAACTTCCTCACAGTCCGTGGAAGTCCAGATACTAAGTCCATGGTGATACGCTCCCACTTCCACTCCGGGATCTCAATCTGCTATAGCAACCAACCCGGACGCTGGTGCTCATACTTCACCTGCTGGCAGTTGAGGCATATAGACACATAGTCAACTATATCCTTCTTCATCCGCCTCCACCAGTAGTGTTGCCTCAAGTCCTGATACATCTTTGCAGCACCCGGATGGATGGAATATCGCGAGCTATGGGCCTCAGCTAGAATCAACTCTCGAGTATCATCTACATTGGGCACACAAATCCGCCCCTGCATCCTCATCACTCCATCATCCCTGATGGTAACATCTCGAGCATCACCACGCCAAGATCTGTCCTGATGGACAAGAAAATGAGGGTCATCAAACTGCCGCTCCCTGATGCAATCAAATAGGGAAGACCGAGAAACCACACAGGCTAGAACCCAACTGGGCTCTGAAAGATCCAATCTAATGAACTGCCTGGCCAAGGCCTGAACATCCATCGCCATAGGTCTCTCTGAGGCTGGTAGATATGGCAAACTCCCCAAACTCTCCGCCCGACGACTCAAGGCATCGGCAACCACATTGGCCTTGCTCGGGTGATAAAGAATAGTAATATCATAATCCTTTAACAACTCTAACCATCTCCTCTGACGCATATTCAGGTCCTTCTGCTTAAACAAGCGCTGGAAACTCTGATGATTAGTGGAAATCTCACAAGGTACCCCATACAAATAATGACGCCAGATTTTCAAGGCGTGAACAATGGAAGCTAACTCAAGATCGTGGACATGGTAGTTCTTTTCATGCACCTTCAACTGTCGGGACGCGTAGGCAATCACCCTACCGTCCTGTATCAATACCGCTCCAAGTCCAACCCGTGAGGCATCACAATAAACTGTAGGACCCTGAACCGATAGGCAACATCAAGATTGGGGCTGAAGTCAAAGCTGTCTTGAGCTTTTGGAAGCTCGCCTCACACTCCTCTGTCCACTGAAAAGGGGTACCCTTTTGGGTCAATCTAGTCATAGGGGCCGCGATCGAAGAGAACCCCTCCACAAAGCGATAGTAATAACCCGCCAAACCAAGGAAACTGTAGATCTCAGTAGCTGAGGAGGGCCTAGGCCAACCCTGCACGAGCTCTACCTTTCTCGGATCCACTCGAATGCCCTCAATTGACACCACGTGGCCTAGGAATGGCACAGAACTCAGCCAGAACTCACATTTGGAGAACTTTTCACACAATCTCTTCTCCCTCAGAGTCTGAAGCACTACCCTCAAGTGTTGCTCATGATCTTCCCGACTCCGAGAATATAACAAAATATCATCGATAAAAACAATCACAAATGAGTCAAGATATGGCCTGAATACGCGGTGCAACAAGTGCATAAAAGCTGCTGGGGAAATAGTCAGCCCAAAAGACATAACGAGGAACTCGTAATGACCATACCGAGTCCTGAAGGCAGTCTTCGGGATATCTGGCTCCCGAATGTTCAACTGATGGTAACCTGAGCGCAAATAAATCTTGGAGAACACCTGCGCGCCCTGAAGCTGATCAAACAGATCATCAATACGAGGTAAAGGATATCGGTTCTTCACTGTAACTTTGTTCAACTGGCGATAGTCAATGCACATATGCATATAACCGTCCTTCTTCTTCACAAACAAAACAGGAGCACCCCATGGCGAAACACTGGGTCGAATGAAACCCTTACCCAACAACTCATGTAACTGATCCTTCAACTTAGGAGGAGCCATGCGATATGGGGGAATGGTGAGTTCCCGGCAATAGATCAATGCCAAAATCGATATCTCTATCGGGCGGCATGCCCAGAAGATCAGCTAGAAACACATCGGGGAAATCCCGTACCACTGGAACTGAATCAACAGAAGGGGTGTCAAAACTGACATCTCTCACATAAGCTAAATAAGCACCATACCCCTTCTCAACTATACGTTGAGCTTTAAGGAAAGAAATAACCCGGCTAGGAGTATGATCTAAAGTACCACTCCACTCAATACGTGGAATATCTGGCATAGCCAGCGTCACGATCTTGGCGTGAAAATCAAGAATAGCATGATGGGGCGACAACCAGTCCATGCCCAGAATAATATCGAAGTCAACCATACCGAGTAATAATAGGTCAGCCCTAGTCTCAAAACCATAAATAGTGTCTCCATCTGTATTTCTTGCATTGCATAAGGCTACCATTATTCCTTTCGAGACTAAGCATTGTCTCCATCTGCATTTTCTTGCATTGTATAAGGCTACCTTTATGCCTTTCGAGACGAAGCATTATCTCCATCTTCATTTTCTTGCATTGCATAAGGCTACCTTTTTGCCTTCCGAGACTAAGCATTGTCTCCATCTGCATTTCCTTGCATTGCATAAGGCTACCTTTATGCCTTCTGAGGTTAAGCACTACCTCCATCTTGCATTTCCTTGCATTGCATAAGGCTACCTTTCTGCCTTCCGAGGTTAAGCTTTACCTCCATCCTGCATTTCCTTGCATTCCATAAGGCTACTTTTCTACCTTCTGAGGTTAAACTCTACCTCTATCCTACATTTTTCTTGCATTGCATAAGGCTATTTTTCTACCTTCCGAGACTAAGCATTGTGTCCACCTATATGGCTAAAATATTGCCAACTCTATTTAAATCTCTATGTCGGCTGAATTATTGCCAATCTTATTTAAATCCTGCATGGCTGAAGTATCGCCAACTTTATTTAAATCTCCATGTCGCCTGAAATATCGCCAATTTTGTTTAAATCCTGCATGGCTGAAATATTGCCAACTTTATTTAAATCTCTGCATCCACTGAAACATTGCCAAATCCTGCATTTCATGGGCTGAAAAATCGCCAAATCGTTCGAAGGCGTCATTGTTCGGAGGCACTATTTTCATAGCCCGAGAATGCCATGTCATGGCCTGAGGACCCTGTTTAATCTTTTGCGTATCATTATTCAAAGGAATCATGGTTCAGAGGCATCATTATCATGGCCCAAGAGCATCATTTCATAGCCTATGAATCCTTTATTACACGCTTCATGGCACGGGGCGTCATGGTCCGAGGACATCATCCTATCCGTCCGAAGACAACATTCATGGTCCAATGGGAACATGCATCACATTTAAATTTATGCACGATATATGCTCGTATTGCTTATTTGTAGGTATACCGGCTAGCAATTGCTATCACAGTAGGAGCTATCTCGCTCCGGATCCTGCAACCCATCGGTCCCTGACCTTCCTTCCCAACCCGAATATTGCGTCCGTCGTTCGAAATCTCCATCGGCATGTTCCGTCGACAGATTCCCCAAACTACAAGGGGCCTGATACCTGTAAGACAAGAGATATGTAGGCAGCTCAAGAGCCAGATCTCGGGCAAAACCTTTTCAAATCGTTTCTTTCGGTCAAAATTGGCCATCATATCTTACCCGACAACTCTTTCATCCTTCTCGGGTAAAGAGGGGCAGTTGTTGATAACCAATTTTTCTCTACATATTTTTATACTCAAAATATTCTCAAAATAGCATGTACATGCATATATAAGCATGCCCTAAAAATTTTGGTATTTTCCTTTATTTTTAAAGATTTTAAAATCAATTTAGTGTCTATTTTAATACTACAAAAATAAATAATTATTCCCAAGCTAGCATTTTTGGTGCATAAATTATTTTATTCTCATATTTACACTAATATATAATTAATGTGATTTTTTGCATATTTTTACACATTTGTCTGGTATTTGTTAAGCTAAATTGCTTATAATTGCAATTATAACCTATTTTACAATTAGCAGCATTTTATAATTATAAAATCACATTTAGTATTTTTACATTAATATTTATATGTTATTAATTATTTCAGTACCTTTAATTTATTTTTAATCATTTTTTACTATTTTATAAAATAATAAAAGGGGAAAATTGTCTATTTAACAAAAAGCCCTTTATTATTTCAATTCTAACAAAATTGGCCACACCCACTATCAGATTTAAATGGCCCAATATCCTAATTAAACTAACCCAGCCCAATCCCCAATATAACACGGTCCAATCTTTTTTTTATTTGAGTTGTTAATCAAATGAGATCAACGGCCTAGATTTAATTCCCTTAATTAAATTCAATTACCTCCCCCCCCCCCAAACCCCTTATTTCCACGATACGGTCTCTCTCTCTCTATATATATATCGCCTCCTTCTCTCCCTTCTCTCTAGAACATTCTGGTTCTCTCGTCTCCGATGATCTCCACCGCCTCTCTGGCCACCTCCAATCTCACCCCATTCGACCAACAACCGCCATGAAACTCTAGCCCACCGATTCCCTCTACTTTGAGACCCCAAAACCCTCCACAATATGAATCAATCCCTAAAAGCTTTGCCTAATCTGTTTCTGGCCACCTCCCTTCAACCCAAAGGCTCCGATGGGCCTCTCATCGTCCTGTTCAATACCTCTAGGATCTTCAACGTTTATGGACCATGATAATTTAGACCTAGGGTTCCTGGTTCTGCTACTTGTGAGTTCTCCAGTGTAATTTCAGGCAAAATCACACCCTATATATCACGATCTATGCAGTTTCGAATGGTTCTCTCCACTTCTATTCGGATTTTCCCTTTTGAAACCCTAACTCTATCCTGAATCTCTCAAAAACAGTGTTACTTCATGCTATTTCATGTTTTCTTCTATGTTCTGCTTATTCTCGAGTTTATTTTGAAAGATCATCTACTTTGAACCATTTTTTTACTCTATTCGAGAATTAGGGTTTCTTGGATTTCTTTTACACATGCTTCAACTGATTTTCTTTAGGATTAAAACTTTTCTTTGTTTATTCTGACCGATTCTTGACTCTGCTACAAAACCCTAATTTCTAAAAATGTTTACTCGTTTGATTATGGGTGTTAGCATCTTTCTTTGCCTTGATTATGTGTGTTAGCCTAATTTTCTTGGCCTTGTCCCTATGTGTCAGTATGTTCCTTCGTTTGATTATGTGTTTTAGCACGATTTTCTTTTCTCTGCTTCTATGTGTTAGCATGTTCCTTTGTTTGATTTGTGTGTGTCAGCTTGATTTTCCTTGATTCTCGTTAATGTTTCGTGGTCACTATGCCTTGAATGTGTCCTGCTGAGTCTTAACCTATTTTCACTTTCTCTGGATGGTTGTGTTTGTTCATATCTAGCTATATGGCTAATTTTTTTGTTACTCTTGTTCATTCACCTCTATTTATATGTTGAGAATGCGGAATCATGACTTCACATGATTGATTCTGATTTTCCTTGATTGATAGGTAGTTTAAAAAATTTCTTTCAAAACCATAGCATTCTACTCACCGGTACAAATTAATTGATTTTTATCACCTTACTTGTTATAGTACTCTATTCTACCTAGCCTTTCCTTAATTTGAGTTTTCCTGAATGTGGTCATATTTGGCAACTATATGCAATATTGAACCTTGACTCCTTCCTTATTTGATCCCACGCTGATTTTTCCTACTTGCCTTATATGGTTCTGAATCTTTTCGTTTGATTTTGATTCCCTTAATTAATGGAAGAACTTCCTTGATACTTTAATTAATTTATTTCGAGTTCTTCAATTAACATATTTCTGTGATTTTTACCTTATTTTTATCGCCTACTTTCAACTATAAATACCCTAAGTCTTTTACACAGAACACACGACAGTCTTCTGAACACACACTCTCAATCCTGCATTCTCTTGTGCTCTTTATTCTGTGATTTTTACCTTATTTTTACCGCCTGCTTTCAACTATAAATACCCTAAGTCTTTTACACTGAACACACGACAGTCTTCTGAACACACACTCTCAATCCTGCATTCTTTTGTGCTCTTTCTCTTGCTTTTGCTCTATTCTCTGCTCTTGCTTATTATTAGCCGGCTGAAAGCCAAGGCTAATATAGTGTTACTACTTTGTCTTTGCACCCCGCTCTTGCACTTTTACTGGTATGTCCTTATTAATTTTCAAGTCTCACACCAATGTGTTTATTTTTTGTTTCAGTTCATTATCTTTGTGATTTTCTTCTACGTATGCTTCTCCTGTTCAATGTGTAATTAATTCCTTAATCTAATACTTCACCATGTCTTCTGATTTACATGCTAAGTCTGACTTTATCTGTTCCTTGCTATGCCTATGTCTTGCTGTTATACATTAGCATACCCAAACTTTACTACTTCTAGGTCCCCTGAATCCCTTGATTCTGTGTAGTCATATTCATTAAACCTGTATCCCCTTTGTCATTATGTGATCTATCTGTTCCCCTTTCCCCATGGTCCTTGTATGCAATCATGCATTGTTGAACTATTATTCTACTGTTTTCTCTTTTAAAGCAAACCCCCTTATTTTCGAAAACTCTTCTTCTCGCACTTCACACTACTCTTAGAGAATTGGTTCTGCCCCATTCGTGTGAGCATTGCTTTTAGTTCCCTTGAGTACTCACTGAACTTTGAGACACAAGGTTGGTATTCCACACTGCACCTGAACTTTGACACACAAGGTTTCTAAAATGTCTTGGTGCTGGTATTGGCCAGGGACCCAATGGGGCCCTAGGGAGCTTTTCCGCACCTACACCATGGCAAAGGCTGTGAACTCGAAGGGGTTGAGGTTAGAAGACTAGGTCTGATTGAAGTCTCCTTATAGAGTAACTTCTTATTTTTGTTCTTGTTTATCGTAATTCAGATGATACTGGTCTGTAATAATTTGTAAACAAATGATTGTGGTTGGATAATGAATATGGGGGGAGGGTTATGCCTGCTTAGTATAAATAATGGGTAGAAAACATGCTTATAGGATTTATTTATTTATTTATCTGCGCAATAGACAACTTGCATAGGAAATGCATCTCATTCATTAGAGATCCTGCTTTAGGTTCTTTACTTTCAGTCTATCATTACGCTCATCACCCAATCACGGTCAGTTAATAACCAACAAATAACTAACAACAAGCCAAATAACTTGTCATTACTGCATTGACATATTAGAAATCATGCTCTTAGGAACTCTTATGTGCATTATATGTCCTGCCCTTAGGACTTCTCACTCGTTCGAATTTCAGTAATTAGTTCACGTTTGTCTAATAACTTTGTTAAAATATGGCTAATGGTTTGAAATGTTTTCTACAAATATCTTATCACACATACTTTTTTTAATCAGAATAAAAAAATACGCATGTCCATCCTTCAAAAAAAAAATCAGACCGTGTATAACGTCGCCTAGGCAAACTTTAGGCCCAATAAGAACTGATAAATTGTGTTTTATTTAATTTAAGACCAACCAACCTTTTTAAATTTCAACTCTGCCTTTCCTATTCTTGCTTTGATTTTCTGAAGTTCACTCAACTTTCTTTCCTAAAACAAAACTCTACCGAAAACGAATTTGAAATGATGCACCTACTTACTTTTATCCTGGGCTACCCATCTCTGCATAGAATCGTGCTATTACTGTTACTACTTCTTTAAAGAAAACCAAGTTTTAACTACTGTAAAAGTCCCTATATTATGAGACCTTAATTATGTTTAAGTCATACTACTTATGTGTTTGTTTGAGGAGGTATACATGAGCCTTTATATGTTTACATGCTTCCCCCCAACATGCAGTATGAGTTTTTTGTATGTCACCTTAGATTTTTATCCTTTGAAACCAATCAGCCTAATATCCCACCTTGTAGGACTAGTAGTTCTAAGTTCCTTTGGGACTGATAGTATGGTTCGGGTAAAATCTAGTAGTAGTTCTTAAATACTCTGGTTTTCCAACTCAAAAACCCTTAGTGTCCTAATGCACTTAATCATTAGGTGGCGACTCTTCAATTTCAAAAATCCAAAATCCCAAAATGGAATAGAGTTGTCCTCCCAAATGTTGTAAACCCGATTTTGCGAGAACAAGGGGGCGTCGACAGCATATGCAAGGGGGAAGCAAGTAAGATCATCCTTCAAAAGCAAGAAAATGGTAAGTACAACCAAGTCGTTGGAACTGGTCCATATGGATCTATGTGGTCCAATGCGAACCATGAGCAGAGGTGGAAAAAGATATGTAATGGTTCTAGGTGATATTATTCTAGATTTACCTAGGTTATATTTGTAACCTCCAAAGATGAAGCATTTTACATGTTTTCTGCATTTGTTAGAAAAACTCAAAAACAATCGGAAATCAACTTGCCTCCATTAGGTCTGATCATGGAACTAAATTTGAAAATTCCAAGTTTGCTAAATTCTGTGATGATAATGGTATAGATCATAACTTCTCTGCCCCTAGGACCCCTCAGCAAAATGGATTAGTTGAAAGAAAGAATAGAACTCTTGAGGATATGGTTAGAACCATGCTACTTTCTAGTAAATTACCTCACAGCTTCTGGGCAGAGGCTGTAAACACTGCATGTTACATAATCAATAGATACATGACTAGACCTCTGGTAGACAACTCCCAATGAATTACTTAAAGGGAGAAAACCAAATATATCCCATCTTAGGGCATTTGGTTGCAAGTGCTATGTGCACAATAATGAAAAAGACTCCCTAGGTAAGTTTGATCCCAGAAGTGATGAGGGAGTATTCTTGGGATATTCTTCACATAGAAAAGCATATAAAGTGTTTAACAAAAGAACTTTGTGTGTAGAAGAAAGTGTGCATGTAGTATTTGATGAAACTAACATTCTTTCTGAGAGATAGGAACATGAAGATGAAGCCATTAGATTGATAAAGCCTTGACTGATGCATCAACTCAGGTCAAAGTGTCACCAACAGAAGGAACAGGTGATGGAACAGGTTCTTTCATACAGGGAAACTTGACATGGGGAACTAGTCAAAGAGGAATTGAAATAAATTCCTTAAAGGAAACATGTTCATGATCCTATTCCTCAATAAATGGCAGAATCCTCTAGAAGAAGCCAAATGGTTGTGAAACCTCACAAATATCAAAGTTCTCATCCCATTGAGAACGTTCTCACTGATCCAACATCTGGAGTTAAAACCAGAGCACAATTAAAGAATCTGTGTGCCTTTGATGTTTTTCTATCTATCATTGAACCTAAAAATGTTGTTGAAGCTTTGCAGGATGTAGATTGGGTAAATGCAATGCAGGATGAACTCAACCAATTTGAAAGAAGTCAAGTCTTGCATCTTGTTCCAAGACCCAACGACAGATAAGTCATTGGCACAAAATGGGTCTTTGGGAACAAACTTGATGAATATGGAACAATTACAAGAAACAAGGCAAGGATGGTGGTTCAAGGCTACAGCCAAGAGGAAGGCATTAACTATGATGAGACCTTTGCTCCAGTTGCAAGACTAGAGGCAATCAGACTACTCATAGCCTTTGCAGCACACATAGAATTCACTCTCCATCAGATGGATATCAAAAGTGCCTTCCTGAATGGCTACCTAAAGGAAGAAGTGTTTGTGAATCAACCTCCAGGATTTGAAAGCAAGAAATATCCTGAGCATGTGTACAAGCTAGACAAAGCTCTATATGTGCTCAAGAAGGCCCCAAGAGCTTGGTATGAACGACTATCAAAATTCCTACTGGAGCATGGTTACAAAAGAGGTAAAATTGACAGTACCTTGTTCTTAAGGGAAAAAGGTAAAGACCTACTTGTTGTGAAAATATATGTTGATGACATAATATTTGGGGCCACTACTGATAGGTTGAGTAAGGACTTTGCAAAACTAATGGAGAGTGAGTTTGAAATGAGCATGATGGGTGAGCTTAACTTGTTCTTAGGGTTGCAGATCAAACAAATTCAAAATGGAACCATGATTCATCAGCAGAAGTATACAAAAGAACTAATTAAAAAGTTCAAAATGGAGGATTCTAAAGAAATAGATACACCTATCGCAACTGCCACTAAATTAGACGTTGATGAACCCGGTTCATCAGTTGATCAGAAGTTGTATAGGGGAATGATAGGTTCTATTTTGTATCTTACTACTAGCAGACCTGGCATTATTTTCAGTATAGGTACTTTTGCTCGATTTCAGGCAAATCCAAAGAAGTCCCACTTGACAGCTGTCAAGAGAATAAGGAGAAACTTGAAAGGCACCGCTGACCTTTGCCTTTGGTATCAAAAGGTAGTAATTTTAACCTATTGGAATATGTTGACACTGATTATGCAGGTTTCCTTGTTGATATGAAGAGCACCTCAAGTATGTCACACTTCCTTGGTTCATGGCTTGTATCATGGGCTACCAAAAAGCAAAATTTAGTAGCCCTATCTACTACTGAAGCTGAATATGTTGCTGCTGCTTCTTGTGTGCTCAATTGCTATGGATCAAACAACAACTGGTAGATTTTGGAATTGAAGTGGGATGTATACCAATATGTTGTGATAACACTAGTGCTATAAGTATGAGAAAGAACCCTGTTCATCATAAAAGGACCAAGTACATAGATGTTAGACACCACTTCTTAAGAGATAACTATGAGAAAGGATTGATCTCAATAGAATTTTCTGCTACTGATAAACAAATAGCTGGCATCTTCACTAAAGCACTGAGTAGAGAAAACTTTGAGAGGAACATGTTGGAATTAGGGATGATTAAGATCACCTAAAAGGTCCAGTTCAGAATGCACAAAAAAATAAATAAATTATAATTTGGTTAGAAGTTTCAACTTTGTGTAAATAACTAGATTGATCCTTACTCAGTCTCATAATTTAATCAGTACACTCCTGTGACATGTGTATATATCACTCACTAATCTCTTACAAAGTTTTTCTATTATGAAATTTGAGGCATGTTTAAGGGAATTCTACTTGAAGAACCTGGTTTATCAGTATATGCTTATGAGAAAGTTCAATTATGTTTTCTATACTTGGCACAATTAGAAAGATTAATTTTTTAATCATGAGCAAAAGTCCTACATTCATCAAATTCCTAAAAATTCTATCCGTTGAGCATTGAACCAGTTTCATTCTCCTAGAAATCTAAAGAAAACAGGATTCTTGCCTAAAAACTAGCGTCGCCCATTAATCACTAAGAGACTAGAATTCTAAAGTGATTAGACTCCTGATTGAATATTGCAAAAAGGTTGTCGTTACTGCATTTAATCATAACCCTCTTTAAATACACTCCACATCATCCTCTTTATTCCATAACCATCATTAATCTCTTCCAAATTGTGATCATCCTCTTTCTCTCCAAAATTCCCAAAATTCCCAAAATTCTCCAGAAATACTTCACCACGACAAACCCTCAAGATAACCCTAGAACTCCCCCACCAGTGTCTCCGTCAAACACATCCTCATCTACTCCTCCTGTTGAAACTCCAAAACCTCTGTTTCGTACGCAAAAAATGCTAGCTAGAAAATAGTAGCCTCTGGAGCTTTGAGGAAAGCTCTAAATGAAAAATTGAAGGCTAGTCAGAAGAAGGAAAGTCCTGCTCGAGAAACTGACTCAAGATCTGAGTCTGAAGCCTTTATCTCTGCTAGTGAAGGTGAAGAACATGGTTCATCTGACACTGACAGAATTCAAGAAAATCCTAGAGAAGTAAATACTTGTTTGGTATTTTCTTATGCTGTTGAAGATGTAGATACTAGGTTTGTTTTGGTTGGTCCTTTGAAATAAGTAAAGGGGGCTGCGTCTAGTAGAAGGGGAAAGAAAAAGAAAGACAAAGTTCTTGCAATCTGTGGAGGGGTAGAGGAGAGTGGAAACAAGTCAGGGGGAAGTGGCTCCGGGGAGACTGCTAAAGGTCTTATTCATTTGAGTGAGCAACAAGATGAACCTGGTTCATCTATTGAAGAAACCCTAGCTGGCATCCTGAAGAAGGTTGGGGTCAACTATAATCCAAAGAAGTGCAAGTCTTCTTCCCTAAAAGCTCCAATTGCTTCCAAGCCAACAAAGAAAAGCAAAGTGTCATCTCCTTAGTCTACTGTCCCTTTATTACCAAAGGGAAGAGCTACCAGGAGCAGTGTCAAAGAAAGTGAGGCAGAGTTGCAGAAAGCTTTACGGGAAAACATGAAGAAGAAGAAGGAAAAGGGAAAAACAAAGGTTGTGGAAAGCTCTGAGGCATCAGAAGAGGAGGAGGAGGAGATGGATCTAGTCCATCAAGAAAGAGGTACAACTGTGGAGGTTACCACTCCCAAACCAAAAAGATGCAAGACTTCTTCAAAGAGGTCTTCAGATCCTATATCTACTGAACCCTCCTTAGCCAAAAGAACCAGGTCTACAGTCAAGGGGAAACATTTAAAAATTACTAAAGAAGAAGAAGAAGAATGGAGTGGAGAGGATGAAGAGGAGGAGTCTGAGAAAGAACGGGATAGATTTGCCATCTTTGGCAGGAGAAAGATCTTGAATGGCAGGTTGTTGAATGACCTGGAAGAGCCAGGAATAAGAACATTGGTGGATGCCCTAGCTGCACAAGGGTAGAAGTACATGGTCCTTTCAATTGATGGGAGACTGGAAAGGAATGAGCTAATTGAGTTCATGGCCAATGCCACTATGAAAAATGGGGTAGTCACCAGCATGGTAAAAGGAGTAAAGGTGCAGTTTGATGCACCTAAATTGGGTGAGATTCTAGACATTCCCAGTGTGGAATATGGTGATTATACTAGGCAAAGGTGGCCTAGTCTGGATTCTCTCCCTAATGCACTCCAAATCACCAGAAACTTTTGTGATTCTGCAACTGCTAAAGATTTGCCTGCAGCCGGGTTTGTTCAAAAGAGTGTGATGAGGGCTGAGCACAAGGTCCTGTTTGAGTTTGTTAACAAATGCTTGCTGCCAAGGCAGGAGATAGGGCATACTGCCAATTACATGGTGTCGACGCCCGCTTTTTCCCTAAAAGCGAAATCGGGTCTACGACATTTTTGGGAAGACAACTCTATTCCCGTTTGGGAATTGGATTTCTGGAATTGAAGAGTCGCCACCTAATGATTAAATGCATTAGGACACTAAGGGTTTTGAATTTGAAAACTAGAGTTCAGGTAAGGGCTAGAAATTATCTCGAGGGGAAGTGTTAGGCACCCCTCAAGATCCACTAGTGTGGTTCCCGGCCATGTTACAATTGTGACTTTACAAATAATAAAGTAGGGCTCAAGTAAAAAGGGGCTTGCACACAAGTTAAATTTATTTTTTTGAGGAAAAAGACAAGGTAGAATTTTGTGGAAAAGTTTAAGCAACTTATAGAGAAAAACAAGTAAGAAAACACATAAAGGGGATGGAGTCCAAAGTTTGTAGTCAGTATGGATCACATCAATAGAATATCCAGCTATCGCTCCTCAGAAAAGGGGTTGCACGTGATATTAGCGCACCGTTCATCGTATCCATATTCTACCCTTACCACCCCATTAAGGTATTAAGACGCGGAAAAGTATCGTTACTTATTGCATGCTAGTACCCGTCCCAATCCTATCAGTACCGGAGGAATTTGGGACTGCTAATCCTAAAGGGGGAAAGGAGTTTGGGTCTTTTGAGGGTTTGCAAAGGATAAAATTCTAGGACGACATTCAAAACATATAATGCAAGTATTAGTAGGCAAGTGAACAAATATTGCTCAAATAAGCCTCCTTAGATACAGAAAATCATATAGTTTAGCATGTCTTAACATACTGGTTTGGTCTAAATTAAATTAAGGCGGTAAGCGGGCTGGTTCAACACATATTTTTGACAAGAAGTCTGCATTAGGTCCGCTTAGATGCAGTTGTCAAAGACTGACCCTATTGACTAATTTACCTAACATTTTGCTTATGTGTTAAACAGACCTATATGCAGTGTATCTACTGGTTTCAGGAAAGAGGCAAACTGATTATAGAAAAGGGTTGCCAGTTTTAACAGAATAATACAAGTTTTGCAGTTGATATTGCTTAAATGAGTGTGACGGTTCAGAATCGATATTTCCTATAGGCATGCTTTCTTGACGTTTACTGATTTTAGGCACCTTTTACTGATGTTAACAAGAGTGTAGGAATCCTATAAGCATGATATCTAGGATGCAATTGATTATTATTTGACCTATAACTGTTTGTCTAATGATAGATGCGAAAATGCAGAATCTTAAAGACATGGTCTCTACATGCAGAATTCTTATGAGCAGGATATCTACACTACAAGAAAAAAGCTTTTTAGGGACCAACATTTAGCGACGGGGTACGAATCTGGTCCCTAGAAGTACACTAGTAAGGACGAGAAATTCAGTAGTCCTTAAATCTCTATTTTTTCATTGAAATATTAAAGAGAAATAAAATTAGTCCTGATATGTGGTCCTTATTTAGGCTTATTTTCCGCGCGAGAAAGTGGCGCCACACCAAAATTGGAATAAAACATAAAAAAGAATTTACTCTAACTTTTATGAAAACCTAATTTGCCGATTACTCTCAAGACTATCTCCCTCACTCCTCAAAGAAGTATAAACCCTAAATCTCCTAAAACTCCTTAAGCGAAGGTACATGTACTGAAACTAAATTATTTTTCTTCTATCTCTCTTAAGATAGGTCATCTTACGATGAGCCTTTGTTTACTGATTATTTTTTGCAGATTTGGGGAGAGTATCAAACTGAAAATCTACTACTCATCCATCACAAGTAAGCACAATTTCTTTCTATTATCTTTTAAGTTAACCTTTGTTAATATTTCTGAACAACCCATTTTTGCAAGTTTTTGAAATCTTGATTATTTAATTTTCTTTTGGTAGTAATTGGTTTGCAACTTCTCAATTTATTTTACAATCAGTTATTTTTCAGATTATATTTTTTTGGGTGTCCTTTTTTGAATTTTTTATAAAAGCCTATGATTTGTTTGGTGTTTGTTCTTCCTCTACTATGGTTCTCTATTTTTAGATATTGTTTTTGTGTGACTATAACATTATTTCATATTCTGCAATAATATTTTTTAGATACTTAACTAGACAAGAAGGAAACCATAACGTAGCTCCCTACCACATCGAAAGGGAGCGACAGAACAAATATCCAAATGTAGAACAAAAGAATCTTCTGCCACTTTACACCTTGTTAATTAGTTTTTTACTTATCCAAAAAGGAAGAAGATAAGTTTGTTTCAGGAATAATTGAGTTTGATGATAATACACTCTTAACCAGTGCAATTATATGTGGATTCTCATGGCTTCTATCAGTGGCGGAGCCACACTTGTACTAGGGGTGTCAACCGACACCCCTTCGCCGGAAAATAACACTGCGTAAATAGGTATTTTTTAAAACAAATTGAATATATACAAGGGGTTGACACCCCTTGACACAAGACAAACTTTTAGTGCAATGGTCAAGGGGTGTCAAAATTTACATAAAGTTGCAAGTTCCATTCCCGATAGCAGCAATTTTTTTTATTTTGACACTCCTTTATATAATTTCTGGCTTCGCCACTGACTTCTATATACAATGAAGCAGCTATGGGAAATATTGATCACTGGTAAGCTTGCACGTCTTTTATTACTTTTTGACATTTGGTATTGTAAAGATTTAACTTTTATAAAGTTTGGTATTGTAAAGATTTAACTTTTATAAAGGGAGTGCAAATAATTGTTGCAGTATCAATGTAATTTAGCATGTTCTGCCAATGTGGGTCCAACACCCATACTTTGCAGGAACATTCTATCTCTCAAGAATTTGTGCAATTGTTTATTTTTTATATAAGAAATCATATCTTTACTTCATTTTG
Source organism: Nicotiana glauca (assembly GCA_026770625.1). Lineage (NCBI taxonomy): Eukaryota > Viridiplantae > Streptophyta > Magnoliopsida > Solanales > Solanaceae > Nicotiana > Nicotiana glauca. The sequence goes on from MU675205.1 coordinate 43,534, forward strand.
TTTAGATTGTCTATGGGTGAGTTTTCATTGGAGCTTTGTTGCTGTAGCATTTAAATTATTCTTGGTTCCTTTTGGTTTTTCAGTGCTCCTATCTTAATTCAGTAAACTTTCTTCTTTATGTTAAGCATAGAAGAAGAAAAAATGTGTATTTGGATATTAGTATTGCATCTCATTGCAATTTGTTTGTTGTGTTATGGGATATCTTTTGCATACCACAATTATTTAAAGTTTGTCATAATGATAAAAATAACTGAGAATTTGTGTTCTGTATTTGAGGTGATTAGAATAGAATTATGGCATCTATTTTTTTAGACAGAGTAATGTGCATACCATGTTACTTGTGTACAACAGTTATGGTATTAGTTTCTTAGTGCATTTGTACTGGGCAATGAGTCATGATAGCAGAGAAATGCCGATCAAGTCCTTTTGTTATATTTCTAGTCGAGTCATGATAATATTGCTTATATGATACAAAATTTATAATTCGGGCTTCTTCCTCCTTACTCAGTTAGTTTTTCCTAAAAGGTTATGTACATCTTAGAGTACTTTCATTATCCTTTATATTTTTTTTAATATGATTCTTATGTAATCTCCAAGGTTATGGCACCTAGTAAGCAGTGGATGCAAGTTATCGATAGACTTGATGAAGCCTACTTAAATGGGGTGCAAACTTTTTTGGATTATGCTTTTAGTAGAACAGGAGAAATGTGTGAAATACCATGTCCATGTGTCAAATGTTGTAACACAACTTTATGAACGCGTGAGATTGTAGCTGCACATTTGAAAGTATATGGAATAATTCAAAATTATACTTTTTGGTATCATCATGGAGAAGTTTTAGGTGAGCCACAATCTGAATGTGAAGATGAAGATGATGATGAAGTAGAGGAATGTGAGAGTGATGATGAAATACGAGAAATTTTGAGTGATTTATATCCTAATATTGATGGAGGCACTACGGGCATTGGTTCTGATGACTTCCTTGAAGAAGAGCCGAATATTGAAGCAAAGAAATTTTACGCCTTATTGGAGGATTTTGAGAAACCACTATATCAAAATTCTAAATGTTCAAAGCTTTCTACTTTGATTAAATTGCTTCACATAAAAAGTATTGGTCGCTGGAGTAATGAGTCATTTACAATGTTATTGAAAATGTTAAAGGATGAATTATTGCCTGATGGAGCTAACTTGCCAGGTTCATATTATGAGGCAAAGAAGGTAATTCGAAATCTCGGGCTTTCTTACCAAAAGATTGATGCTTGTAAAAATAATTGCATGTTATATATGAAAAAGGATAAACTGCTTGAATCTTGCAAAGTTTGTAGGGCGTCCAGATGGAAATTGGATCAACATAGCAGGGAAACAAGGAATAAAAAGGTAAAAAGTAGCATTAAAGACTTTACGCTATTTTCCATTAAAGCCTAGGCTTTAGAGGTTGTTCATGTCTTCAAAGATATCTCTCTAATGACATGGCATCAAGATGAAAGGGTTGATGATGGAACGATGAGGCACCCAGCTGATTCAATGTCGTGGAAGTCTTTTGATGAACTTCATCCCTCATTTGCAGTGAGCCTCGTAATGTTCGACTTGGACTTGCTAGTGCTGGGTTTCAGCCATTTCGAAATTCAAAAACACCATATAGCATTTGGCCTGTGGTACTTATTCCTTACAATTTACCACCTTGGTTGTGTATAAAGCAAGAAAATTTTATTTTGTCAATGCTTATTCCATGTCCAGATAGTCCTGGAGATGCAATTGATGTTTATCTTCAACCCTTGATAGACGAATTGAAGGAGCTACGGAAAATTGGTATTGACACCTTTGATGCATCAACCAAACAGAATTTTAAGTTGTACGCTTCATTGTTATGGACCATCAATGACTTTCCAGCATATGGAAATTTATCTGGATGGAGCACAAAAGGAAAATTGGCATGCCCGTGTTGTAATAAAGACACTTCCTCAATTAGATTGGCTAATAGTAAGAAGCAATATTTTATGGGTCATCGACGTTACCTTTCTCTAAATCATAAATGGAGGAATGATAAACAGTCATTTGATGGAACCAAAGAGCGAAGGCTCCCTCCAAAAGAGCGTTCTGGTACTGAGATACTTAATCAAGTACAAGATCTTGAAGGGCTACGATTAACAAAGGATCCAAAGAAACTGATCAAAATATCACATGATGCTCGAAAGGATAATTGGAACAAGAAGAGTATTTTTTTGAACTTCCGTATTGGAAATCTCTTTTGTTGTGGCATAATTTGGATGTTATGCATATTGAGAAAAACATATGTGATAACATTTTGGGGACTATCATGAATGCCAAAGGAAAGACCAAGGACACTATTAAAACTCGGCTAGATTTACAAGAAATGAAGATTAGGCCGGAATTGCACCTAATCAAAAAAGGAGAAAAATACGAAGTTCCAATGGCATGTTACACATTGTCTCTTGAAGAAAAGCACAAGTTATGCCTTTTTTTTAAAGAATTTAAAAGTCCCAGATGGATTTTCATCTAATATTTCTCAATGTGTGAATATGAAGGATCACAAGATTTCTGGCTTAAAGAGTCAGGATTGTCATATTCTTCTACAGTACCTGCTTCCACTTGCACTTCGCGGTATGTTGTCCAAAGAAGTGTGTGAACCAATTATTGAGTTATCTTTATTTTTTAATGTCCTTGGATCAAAGGAGTTAAGGAGGGAAGAGCTGGAGCAAATTGAAGCCCAAATTCCTTTAACTCTTTGCAAGTTAGAAAGAGTATTCCCTCCTTCATTTTTCGATGTCATGGTGCACTTGCCTATTCATTTAGCGAATGAAGCTAAGATTGCTGGGCCTATTCATTACCGGTGGATGTATCCTGTTGAGCGATGACTATATTTTTTGAAATCTCTTATTGGTAATAGGGCTTGTCCAGAAGAGTCTATTATAGAGGGATACATTGCAACTGAATGCATGACCTTATGCTCAAGGTATCTGCATAAAATTGATACAAAGTTCAATCGGCCTGGACGAAATTATGATGGTGGTTTAAATAATTCTACTGGAGGTTTATCTCTAGTTTGTCAACCTGGAAAGACTTTAGGGGCTGGTAAACAAAAGGAGCTTGAAGCAAATGAATTAGAACAATCACATATATACATATTGAAGAATTGCGATGAAGTTCTACCATATCTCGAGTATGAAAAATTGTATTTCACATCATTTTGTTCACTCTATATTTTCTTTAGGATTATTTCTCCTTCCGTATGACATTTGTGGTTGATCAAAATTTTGTAGAGAGTTTGCACAAATTCATATCGATAATCTTTAACACTTGTCCGATGCAGAATGGAACAAACAGTTTATTTAGTGGTTTAAAGATAGGGTGAGTAATAGGTAGACTTTAAACATGAAAATTTAATATTGTATTAATTATACTAAAGTGTTCAATTTATCTTGTTGATAGGTCGCACAATTGCGTAAAGGAGATAATAGTAAGATCATGAAAGATTTACTCTCACTTTCACGTGGTCCGACCGGATATGTGACACGTTATAATGGCTACATTGTTAATGGGTACAGATTTCATGTGGAAGATCATGACAATCAGCTAAAAACTCAAAATTTTGGGGTAGTTGTAGTTGGTGCGACCGATAAAGATAGCGAGAACCTTGATTACTATGGAGTTTTGACTGATATACTTGAATTGCAATTCGTCCCTGGTAGAAGAGTGATTTTGTTTAGATGTAATTGGTTTGATGTGTATGATAAAATAAAAGGAGTTAAACAAGATGAATATGAATTTATAAGTGTTAATTGGGGGAGATTTTTAAAAACAAATGAGCCTTTTGTATTAGCGGACCAAGCATCTCAAGTATTTTATGCTAATGACAATTTCAATAAGGGTTGGCGTGTGGTGAGGAAGACGAAACCTCGTGATTCTTATGAGATTATGCAACAAATAGATGATAGTATTGTAGATTCAGAAAAACCTTCACAAAATAAACGAAAAAGAACGGATGAGGTAAAAGTCTCTTTATGTACTGATATATTAAACGTTTTACATTTTGGTTACATGATTTTTTTGTCAATAAATTATTTTCATTATGTCATTCTTATTTTGGTTTCTTCTGATTGTTTTATAGGCCTAACATGAAAAGATCAAAGCTTGAAATGGAGGTTGGATCCACTGCGAAGGCTGCCAAATATGGATTCCTTCCACCAGGTGCTCTAGCAAAGGGACGAGGGCAAGGGCTTAGATCAATGTGCTCTTTAGGGGCGTTTGGGAATAAGGTAGAGTCCTTCCATCCAAATGCATTTCTTACTGCTCAAAATATGTCTAAACATTCTGCCGGTGAAAGAAGCAAAAATATGTTAATGTCTTCTTATGGTCCAAGATCAAATTATCTCCTATCTGTTGGTCAAGGAATGCAAGCAACAAAGAAAAATTTCCTAGTTCCTGAAAAAGTAGTTCCTGCAAAAGAGCAGATGCAAACTAATTTTTCATTGCCTCCATTTACTGATATTTCATTACCTGCATCTACAAAGAAAAACTCATTTGTTTCTAGGAAAGATCAGATGCAAACCGAGACTCAATTTCCTCCACCCACTAATCAAGTTATTCAAACAGTTGAAACATGTATGGTTTGACAAATCTATGATTACAAATTTACTTGACACATACAATAATTTTAGATATTACTAAATCATGCAATGCAGGTTCAGGTACTACTGAAAAGGTAAAAAAAGTTCGAGGAAGGAACAAGTGTAAAGAAGTTGCATCACTTGATGTTGGAGAAAAGTTGAAAGTGACATTTTACAATAATCGAACTGTTGGAAAGAATAGTAATCTATTTTCAAGGCACTTGGGAATAATAGTCCGTGATCGTAATATGTGTCCGTTGGGAGTATCATCATGGGATGATATTAAAGAAGAAAAGTTAAATCACATGTGGGCAGCTATTGAGGTAACAAATGTGTCCAATTTATTTATAAGCTACTTGCTACAACTCAAAATATATTTTCACAACCTTACAATATTCTTTTGCTAAAGTAGTTTTACCATTTTCTTTTTCTATGTTCTATAAATTCTGAAGGTTTTATCCATTTTGCTAAAGTGTGTATTATGATATGTTTAATTTATTATAGGATAAATTTGAGAGCGATGACCTAGATATTCATTGCAATCATATTTTGGGATGGATGAAAGAATTGTGGAACAAATGGAGAGGACAATTGCATGAAAAATACGTGAGGGGTAAGCCGATCCAAGAAGCAATTAAGAATATACCAAAGGGGGTAGACAAGAAACAATGGGAGTGGTTGGTAAAAGAACATTTTTGTACAGAAAGTTTCCAGGTAAAAAGCAAAAGGAATGCAGCAAACAGAACTAAGTTGAAGATGCCTCATCATATTGGTAACAAGCCTATTAGAGAAATTATTTATCAAAAGGTGTTATCATATTTGTTCTTTTTTCATATATATATATATATATATATATATATATATATATATTT
>MU675207.1:0-42769 GCA_026770625.1 Nicotiana glauca
TGAGAAAGAATTATGATAAATTGAGAGTTCATGATTGTTAGAGATAGATAAATCTGAATTATAAGAGATATACAATCAAGGAAAAGACCCACGGGGGAATCAATACCTTAGACCTTCTTATTATTGTTTACACATTAAACAAATTTACTTTTCAGTATTTATTATTTTCAGTATTAGCTGTTAGATAATCAACAATCGTGAATCCGAAAGTTTGAGAAAACAGGTTGTGGGAATTGAGTAAATCTGACGGTGGTAATTGGTGGGTTAATTCTCCGTGGTTCGACTCTGGGATACATTACTCAGATTATATTTGCAACGCCCGCATAGTCTTTTGAGAGATTCAGTTGAGCCTGATCATAACCATTATATTTTTAGTTGTTTACATGCTTTATTCTCACCATTGTAATAGAATTATGTAACGAACCGATATGTTGTTTTGAGTATTAGCCCTTATTATCGATTTCGAGACCTCTCATAGCTTCATTAGATGTTATATGGCTTGCATGCATGGTCCGTGTTGTTTTTCGGAAAGTTTTTACGTGAAAATTGAAGAAAATGTGATTAGTTTGCCTATAATGGGACTTGAGTTGACCACCGTCAACAATTTTTGCAGTGTTTTGACGATTCTGGTATGTTTGTATGATATTTTTGGACTTGTACCTTCGCACCTGAGATGTAAGAATCTGCATCTGCGATGTTGGAGGGAATCAAGCCCTTCGCATCTGCGCGGGCTTTAACGCATCTGCGTCCCCTTTGCTTTTGCACCCGCGTTGCAATATTCCGTAGGTGCGATTGACGATATTTAGTTCTGGACAGACTTGCTGTTTCACATTTTCGGATCCCAAATCACATATACTCGACCTAGCTCACTTTGAAACACATCTTTGGCATTTGGAAAGATAATACAAGCTTTGGAGTTAGGGTTTCTTGCACGACACTTGGGGATTGAGGATTTGAAGACTTTGGATGAGATTTTGTTACCCTTTTTACTCATTTTTTAATTCCTTATTATGTATTGAATATTTAAGTGTATAGTATTTATTCCAATACTTGAAACTTGTGTATGAAAATATTCATTGTGAAAGTTTGGATTATATCTCTTGTTATGCTTGTGTATTGAATGCTTTTTATTAACTATGAAGTGATTTGAATGTTTCTTTAATTTTTCTTGTTCCGCCCATTAACTTCGAATTAATCTTGTAAAAGGCAAACTCGGGGTTGAGAAAGATTAATTAACAAAAACTTGAGGCGTTGACCTCCATTTTATAGATTCTAACTAGGGATAGGATTAAATTACTTGTAGCCACATTCGGGTGTAGTTAATCCTCTTAACTAATTTTCGGATAATTCAATTAGGAAGTCTTGTTAGTCTTATGAAGAAATTAATATAGAATTATTATCCAAGGTTAATTAACATAATCTCACTCATATTTATGAAACCATGAAACACATTGGATCATTACTCGAGTGTAATTCCCTTTGTATCCATATTTGTAGCCAATAATCATTTTACTTGCTTTTTAGGTTAGTTTAACTTTTCTCATTAGTTATAATATTTTCTCAAAACCCCTATTTGTGTTTGGCTTAACATTATAAGCGATGATTCTCTTACTTGCTTAATTGCCTACATATTTGTTCCCTGTGGGATTCGACCCCGACTCATAGTTGGATAAATTATATTGCATGCGATCGTATACACTTACTCTTTGAGGAATGATCACTGTACACCTTGTAGATTCACTCTTAACTGACAACATTTACGACGATCAATGTTTTTTTGTCCTGGTATTGGATAATTGTATCGTCATTTGAAAGGAATAAACACCAACGTGTAATCTAATTAGCATTAATAAAACCAGAAAAGTACTCGTTTTGGTTAGAACAGATATCTTACATCATACAGTTGGTTAAAGTAATATCTAGCGCTAGCAATATCAAAAGTCTAATATGACATCAAAAGTTGAATGGTGGTGTGATTCCGGACTCCCCTGCCTTTCTGCTGCAGTCTACACTTGTCCGTCCAAATAGTCGACCCTTCACCATCTCAGCCCTGTCAGCGAGAGCATCCTCTAACAAGCAGAATTCACTTTTGCAACTACTCCAGTGTAGAGATTCATCACACTTGGCCAGTTTATTGTGTTTCCTTCTTCTACGCGTCCATGTTTGAAGCAATTGACTAATCTAATGCAACCAAAAGCTTCACTGCAGCTAAGATAGAGGACCTCTCATACGTTACAGCAGCCCAAGGATTAAACATGTTAAATACACTACTGTATATGCTTGAATATTGTTTTTCATCAGCCTTCCCTTGCACCTGTTATTGTGTGAGAGGAACACATTCAAGCTCAATCTCTAGTACTCCCCTTTCAACATTCTGCAGCTTCACAGTGATATCCTGTTTCACCTTACCATCTATTAGACTGATAATGCCATCTTTAACTAGAGTGTTTTCTTTGCTTGCTTTCAATTTTCCAAGCGCCATTGATTCACCGAGTGTCGAGTTTTCAGATGCTTTTGCAGCAGTAACAAGAGGCTGAATGTTAATCTCAGCTTCCCCCATGAAGTCGTCAGTTGTAAATGTATCCTTGTCATAGACAAGCTGCGAAACCATGCCTAAGTTCATTAGGGTGGCTTGAACAATTCAGTGAAGCAACTCTCACATATGCTTATAACTACTTTTTTATACAAAAAAGGGGCAGCCCGCCGGTGCACAAAGCATCCTGGGCTGACACAGGGTCCGAGAAAGGGCCGCAGGGTAGACAATTTATTAAGGAAATATGTGCAGAAGGTGAAGATTCATATGGAAATTGGCATTTTCTCAAGTTCCTTTCATGTATCATCCATCATATGATACTAAAAAAAATGACTAATCATGTCACTAGAAGGCTATGTAGAAAGTTTTAATAATATATTTCCTTCATTCAGTCTGGAGTGTCATCTAGTCTGGAGTGTCATCTCTGGTCGTGATTGAATTTGATACAAGTTTGGAACACCTCACAGAATCAAAACGCATATCATATTAAGTTAGTTACCAAGATGAAGAGAACGGAGACATGAATGTGATGTGGAACCATTTATATTGAGAAAGCAACAGAAAACATGAGTTTACGGTTCATCTGTGTTATTAGGAGATGAAAGCTAAGATTTAGGCATATCGTTGAATGTGGTTGATCCAAATTTCATTCCTTAACCAAGATGATGAACTAAGATGTAGAGATTTAAGATTCTGATTGCTCCTCATGTTCTAAATGACATTACACGGATCACTATACTTATACATTTATGTAACAAATTGCAGAAAATTTTTCTAACGTCTCTAAGTAGCCAGTGTAAGCTCTAGCAGCTTGACTGAATGCAGATAAAGGAAAGGAAAAGAAGATAATCTCTTTTCTCTTTCCTTGTTTGTTAGTAATAAGAAAGGGAAATCATGCAAAGGAAAAGTTTCTCCTTTCTCTCATTTGTTCATTGCTAAAATTTTAACCCTTTCTTTCACATTTTTTTCCACTTCCCCAAAGGAACCAAAAGAAAGAAAATGGCTTGTACCATTTATTACTTGGTCATACCAGAGACTAGATTTAAGTATTCATAATAAAAATAAACACGGCAAGAGAAATGAGAAGGTATTGAGGTAGGTTTATTATTAGTTTGTTCATATAATTGTCCCTCTTCACATTTAATAGCTAATAAAATTAAATGACAGAAAAAAAACATACCACTTTCAAAGGAGGAACATTTTCTGGAATTGACAACATTAGCTTTTCATTCCAGACAGGGTTAAGATTGTTCTTGATGACACGCGTCTTGACTGACTGCAACCAAAAGAAGTTCAGAGCTGGGTTTAGTATGAGGATTTTAATGCCATGTGTCACCCACAGGTGGTAGGAGAGGGAGGGAAGTTCCAAATAAACCATCAGCCCCAGTTCTTTTGGGTGGCAATACTTTCCAGTAAGGATGCTACAGATCTGGACAAACTTCAAAAGTTTAGTCTGCACTAATGCAAACAATGACAAAACTCAAAAAAGAATTAGCATTTACCTGGCTTCCCAAGGAGAGAATTACATAAGGATCGCTTGTTACCACATCACGGACAGCTAGGTTGGTCCCTCTCACCACATTGACTTTTATCAATCCTATAAATTCAACCATACCTGCCTATAGACAAAATATGTAGGTGTATGATTCAGTTTTACAAATTGAAAGCTGATTTTATGATAAATCATGCATGTGTTAAGTATGATATTAAGTCAATCCATGATCGTACAGAATTGCATTATTGTCTTTGAAATTACATAAGAAACCATCATTTTCTTTGCTCTATAAATTACATAAGGAACAATCCTTAAAACACAGTCTGCGTTTTGGTTTCGAGCAATTTTGAAACAAAAGCACCAGCCGGGACATACCTTCTACTAAAGAGCACTATTGAAAATGGGGCTGGGGAGGCCCTCGAAAAGGCAATAGAGCACGAAAGACTTTCCATCCCATCTCCAAATGTTTGCAACATAAGTGGCCTTGATTCAAAGCCCCAGAAATCCCCAATCCCCACCTCACGCTCTCTCTAAAAGAATCCCTTCCCCTTTCTTTAACAAGAAATTCCCGCTTTTCAAATAATAATTGACCTTACCAATAAGCATTCCATGTAAGTTGAGAAGCAGAATGGATACAAGAAAAAATATAATTCACTCAGGTTCGTATAGAAGATTTTGTTCCTTACAGAAGAAATTATTACCATTGAGTTACTTTTCTTGGTGCTCCTGTGTTCAGATTCTTTCCTTCTCCAGCTATTACGAAATGCATGCCCTATGCCATGGATGCGATGGCCAGTGGATTGCTTCTCATAATGTCTCTTATCCAGGGCCAAACTACAAGAAAGGCTTAGCGAATTGCAGCGCGAGGATGATGATGGTGGGAAGGGGCAGATCATCTGCACATCAGAGTTTAGAAATTGCTGCAGCTCGTATTTTCTCCTGAGTATCCAGCAAGTGAATTTTCAATTCAGAATAGAATGTGACAATACATATACCTATATCGTATGGTTACTGGAAAAAAGTTACCTGATAAAGTCAGTACGCTCTTCTATTGATGCTTCTGGTCTGGGCTTCCGATAACTATCAGGAATGGAAGCTTCAAACTTCAAGTTTGCTGCATTATTTCCACCCATCTCTATCAAACTATCAACTTGGTCGTCTGTCCATTCGTCGAGCTTCACTGACAGAACCTGTTAATAATGACAGACTAGTTAACCGTCGCACCCCTTTTTAACCTTTATTTTGTTTCCATTGGAAAGAGGAAAGATTATCAAAGTGAATCGAGTACAGGAAAGGTGCCTAATAATGACAAACATAGAAGATTATGTAACTTGATATTTCGCAAACTTTAGCACACTTCTGCAACATAAATGAAGAGTACAGACACTCTATACAACAAAATTCATCTGAAATACAATAAAATAACAGCTTGTGAATCAGTAAATTCTCCTAACTTTTAGCTTAGCCTAGATAGAAAAGGCTAAATCATGTTTCAAAATGAATAAGATGGAAATAACTGCATGCTTTGGTGGAAATTTATTACAACCCAAATGAAATAAAATATTGATACAAGTTTTTCTTTGAACATCAGTTAAGTTGGAGCAACTTGCTTCATCCAGGCAAAGATGAATAGAGAGGGTTTGGTTCTTTCTTTCCACAGAATACTCCACGTGCCAGCTTTCTTACCCGTACTTCGACATTTCAAGTGTCTACTCTGTTTTAGGTTTTCCAATTACAATTTCAGTTCATATGAAGGAGCACGAGAAAAAGGAGGAAATATATCAAACGTTATTCTAGTACATTCAACAATAAAAGGATATATGGCGGTTAAGACAAACAGCAAAGTTTGAATATCCAACCTTCGATATGTGCACTCCAAGGCTTCGATGTACTCCGGAGCACTTGATACATATAAAAACTCCAAGACTTAAAGATCTGAATATCACAAGATGAGATGAGATAGATATAGCAAGCTATTTCAAGACTCAAGGCCAAATTGCAAAAAAGAGGAATATACAACGCTAATTCAATTAAAGGAAAATCTTCAAAGCAGGACTCCTTTTTTCAAAAAACAAAAGATACTGCTAGGTATTAAGTTTCTTGAAAAGCAATATAGTGAGGGGAAATAAAGAAAGCATTTTTTCAATAATGTAAAACAACTAATATTCTCAAGTTTGGATGATTTTAAATCTTCTCAAACCACTGTCAACCTCAGTATGTTTGCTGAATGGGAGGAGAGACTTTACATGAACACAAAACAGCAAACCCCAAAAAAACTAGGTGAAAAACACTAAATTTACTGTTCCAACAACATTTGAGATACATAAAGTACCAGCACAAAGGAAAACTTCAGAACAAGAAGTAAAAGGTTTCTGTGATGGATGGTCCCTAAGTCAAATAATGTGGGACAGTAAAGGTTCAGCTACAAGATGAATCAAAAAAGTAATTAAAGAGATTGATCGACCTTTTTCTTTAATTGCGATAGGAAACTGATATGACATAACTTCTGATACTTACACCCATTTTGGATCAGGAGATCCACAATCTGCACAGAATCTATTGCCAGATTCACTCAACAGCCTCTGTAGTCTGTGTCGAGGACCTGATAAACATAAGACAGGAGTACTAGAAACACTTACAAGCTGTGAAAGTGACTATATTTGCAAATCAAGATTATTCAATCATGTAAAATGAGAAAATATGCATTGAATCCAACCAATTTAACAGCATAGCATCAAATATACAACATTTGATTTAGGAAAAGAGTAAAACTCAACATAATTGAAAAGAAAATTAAGGAACAGTATCTCCATGGCGATCAAATTGACATAAGAGTAAACATGAAAGTGACTAATCCTAGGCAACTGATCATGTATATTGTGAAAAAAGGAAAAACAAATAAAAGAAAAATCATCCTGTGAAAATGTTAAGGAAGATGGTTAGTGAATCTTCAAAACTAGTAAAATTTGGCATTCATGTCATGCTGAGAATAAGATATTACATACTCGAAGAACGCTTTCGTCTATCTGGTTGAGGACCACTACAATTTGAAGATGATTCCATTTGCAGAAGTTCATAGAGGCAAGAACCTAGGACAAATAAAGATGAGCTATTATTACACTACACATGTGGAAAGAGACAGCTACTATCCGAACCATGGTCTGCATTCTGTGTAACAGCTTGTCAATTCAACACAGCAGGTGAAGAATAAATCTGAGAATGTTAGTACAATTTACCCTTTAACAAAGACCAAAAAGGAATTTGGTAGCATAAATGACAGAAAAAGATGAAAAACATACCAACAGATTGAAGAAGTAGATGATGTTTCTTTTTTACTGTAACATACAACAACAACAACAACCCAGTACAATTCCACTTGTGGGGTCTGGGGAGGGTAGCGTGTACGCAGACCTTACCCCTACCCTACGGTAGAGAGGCTGTTTCCAATTGACCCTCGGCATCCTTCCCTCCAAGAACTCCCCACCTTGCTCTTGGGGTGACTCGAACTCACAACCTCTTGGTTGGAAGTGGAGGGTGCTTACCATCACAGCAACCCACCTTGTCACAAATTATCTGTAGCATAGTTGTGCGAAAATAAGAAAAAGAAATGCATTCGTCACAAATTATCCAACATCATCTTATCAAACAAACAAGAATTCAGTGAATCCTGCTAGATAAAAGCCCATATGCAAAACCCGAGACTGAGGATCATGTATAGAATTGCCTAAAAGCTGCACATGTATGTATGTATATTCGCTCATTCCAAATTTACTTGTTTCTTTCCTCAAATAGAAAATTGGTAAAAAAAAAAAAAAGGTTCAAGCAAAATAATCTAATGCTAGACATGATCAGACGAGCATAATTTTGTTTTAATTAAAGACAAGTGAGAAAGAATACCTGAAACATTGTTGCTATCAGCATTTCCCTCATGAGGAATAGACATTTTCCGTCCTCTAAATTGATTATCCCAAAAAGCTCTATAATTGTAAAGAATTCATCTTCTTTGATCCTTGAAAGGAATAGTCACCACGAGAAACCAAATTCATCCATCAATTGCCAGCGTGATTATATCAAAAGGAAAAAAGAAAGTCTCTGACATATTCAAAGAAGCTTTTATTGGGATTGTGAGAATGTTTCCCTCGTCTAATTGATACGATTATCTAGCAAAAGGAGAAATGTATAATTGTATCTATATGGGAAACAGGAAAAAAAAGATAGTTGTTAAGATTCGATTGTGTGTCATGATATGTTTTCCCATAGCAAAAGAAATCAAATGTTGGGATGGAATGCATTTTTGGGGTGGTTGGGGACAACTACCCAACAAATGATTTGAGGAGATACCAAAGTCGCACGACTGCCGTTTTTGGCGCGTACGCAAGATTACTATCTCATTCCCTTCAAATTAAATGCCTCTTTTATCACTTTATACCAATAAGGCTTTGCCTATGGGAGTCTTTTGGAATTACTCTCAATTTAATACTAATTTCTTGTACAATATTAATACAAAATTGTGACACTATTGGAATACACACTAGTCCGGTATACCATTCAATAACTTGTACCGGTAAAATTCGGTCTTAACACGCTACTCGCTAATGGAGTGACACATAGCAGAAATGGTTCGGTACCTAGAAGCATGGAAGCTAAGGCCGAGAGACACGAAGTACTATAACGGGGATTGATGTTGTGCTTAAAGTGTATATATATATATAGGGGTGTTCACGGTTCGGTTTGCTCGGTTTTTGATTAAAATCAAAATCAAACCAGTTTAATCGATTTTTAAAATTTTAAAACCAAATTAAATACAAACCATCGGTTTGATTGTTATTGGTTTTGTTCGGTTTGGTTCGATTTTTCGTTCTTAGTAAGCTAATGATAAGTCGATAATATTAAAACAACGCTAGACAACAATCTGAAATAATTTGCCAAATTTATGCTTTTTATATATTTCTTTGAGAACTGAAAGTTTATTTACCTGTTTATATGAAAAGAATGAATAAAAAACAAACTAAAAGTTTGTTTTCTCAAGCTTTAGCCATTGTTGTCTTGCAATTTGAATGTGCTTTCTTTACTTTTGTGGTGGTTTTTTTTTAAACTCTTCTTTTAGGGAAAAGTATGTGCAGGGGGTTAGAGAATTAGAGTCTATTAATGAAAAAAAATTGATCGAATCCTATTATTTTGGGCTTAGACAATCTTTTAAGATATAATAGGATAAACCAAAATTCAAAATAACAATTAAAATTATTAACACAAAGATATTATATTGTATATAAATAATTATCAAATTTTGTATATAATTAATCGGTTTGGTTCGGTTTATTTTTTGGTTTTTTAAAATAGAACAAAAACCAAACCAAATATTATCGATTTTTAAAATTTAAAACCAAAACCAATCCAAATCAAAAAAAATATCTTTTACTTAATCGGTTTGGTTCGATTTTCGGTTTGGATCGGTTTTCCGTCAAACCATGAACACCCCTATATATATATATATATATCGCCTCATATTTTACTTTTAATTCGTGGATTTAGGATGTGAAATGTGTTGATTTATGTTAATTTGATGCATTTTTATGTGTAGGAATAATTCGGGAGCAATCGGGGGTGAACTGTGCAAAATCAGAGCCAAAACGGACAAAAAGAGGGAATGGGTATATTTCAGCACCACAGGTGGTGCCCAGCCCTACTTGTGGCGCCAGAAACAGAAGCTAAAATATTGGAGCGCCGTGGAGGGCGCCAATGACGTGAATTTTCTTTAATTTCGTCCGGTACAAGGTTATTTCGGCCCTAGACCTACCCAACGCGTATAAAGCAAGACTAAACATATTTTTGAGGAGAAGGACGCCACTTTGGGGAGAAATCTAACACAGTTTGAAGGAGAATTCACGTGGGGGAACACACACCACGCTTGGAGGAGGCTTCTAACTAGTTTTTCTTCTCTTCTCTTCTTTTAATCTAATAGTTTATTAGTTCTACAGTTTTGGGTGCTACATGAACGTTGTAGTTTGAAACTTAAATTATTCTTATTATTTTATCATATTGGTTTATTTATTCAATCTTGCGCTTAATTATTTGATTGCTTGATCACCAATTGAATACTATCTACGAATCTAGGATTGAACTCGGGAGAGGAAATTTGTATGGGGTCAAATTTGACCATATATGCCTCTACGCCAAGGGGTACGCCCAGTAAGCGTATATCTGCTATAATAAGGGCGCGACTCGGACGTAAGGGCGAAGGCGGCGCTATTTAGAATTGGGCGTCCTCGCTAGGAGGACGTCAACCACGTTCGATACTTTTATTATTATTTTAAGGAAGGCACCTCCTTATATAAAGGGGACCTTCCCATTGTAAAAATGATGGGTATAATTATTGAATAATACAACTCTCTCATTCTCTCTTATTCTCTCTCTATCTCTTACTTCTGACGAACAACTTTTCTTGAGTCCAGAATATCATTTTAAGTATTAGATCTACAACATAGTTATCATTCTTACATCTCTAGGCCTATTATATTTGATTACGATTTACCCTCTCATATTTTTGATTGTTTTATAGCTTACAAAGTATACTTTTAACTTTTGAGCCAAACAATTTGGCGCCGTCTGTGGGGATTTCAAGAATCAAAATCATAGTATCCACCTAGAGATCAACCAATTACCTTTCTCTACATCACACAAAAACAAAAGATGACTGAAAATAACACCAGAACGAAAGCTATAGTGGGTGTCACAGCCAACCTTCTTGGTCCTCTCAAGGAGGCCAGTGACGATGTCATCATCAACACAACCCCCAGCACCGCACCAGGTGCAGAGATCTCATCTTTCCCATCCGAGGATCTAACGATCTTATACGAAAAATGAGCTTCCATATTTGCTGTTAAGGAAGCACCCTCGGTGGTCAAAAAGCTACTGGAAGAATGGCTGACAAGCACCATAAGTGGCTTGGTCGAGAAATCACCACAAGGCAACATCAGGTCTGTGCCAACGGTAAGCATCACCGCTGCCATGGGCGAACATGAGGATACGCGAGTAAATAACCAACCCATCGAAGCACAGACCAGTGACGGTACACTAACTGCCATCCTAAGGAAGATGGAATAAATGAAAAACGAAAACAAAGCACTCCGCGACCAGATGAAGGAACACCAGGAGAGGGTCGACAAAATCCCCGGAGCTCCCAAGTTGCTACCAAAACGCAACGTGGGGAGGTTCGTAGAGCAGCCATACACTAAAGAAGTTGCCCCTTACTCTATCCCAAAAACCTTCAAGATGCCTCCCTACTTGAAGGTATACGACGGAACCACGGATCCCGAGGATCATCTGATCCACTACGTCACTGCTGTGAAGGGCAACGACCTATCCAAAGAACAGGTACCGTCGGTGCTGCTGAAGAAGTTTGGCGAGACGTTGACAGGAGGGGCCTTGACATGGTATTCTCAGTTGCCAGCTAAGGCAATATCAACGTTTGAGGAAATAGCAGATAAGTTCGTCACCGCCCATACGGGTGCGAAGAAAGCGAAAGCAAGGGTCAACGACATCTTTGTCGTCAGACAAACCACAGGAGAAGGGCTTAGAGACTTCCTAGCCAGGTTTAACAGGGTGAGGATGAGTCTGCCTAATGTATCGGAAGGTATGGTAGTTGCCGCTTTCCAGAACGGGCTAAGCAGAGGCGGCTCGAGGGCGACCAAGAAGCTGCTGAGCCACCTCATGAAATATTTCCCTACCACATGGGAGGAAATCCACAATGCCTATTGTGCTGAGGTACGAGCGGACGAGGATGATCTCAATGGGCCGACTCAACGGCTAACGTCAATACACTCAGAAACAAGGAGAGATCGGCGCAATGAGGGACGTCGAGAACAATCCCCGCGCTCCAACAGAGACCGACATCAGCCATACACCAGATCCTCTCATCCACCGCCCAGACATACGGATGCGTCACAATGACACGTCGCCCCACTTCGAAACGAAAGAGGTACGCCCCCTTATTATCCGCACATAATTTTTGTGTGTCTCCTTCAGAAATAGTGTACGCACTGGAGAAGCTAGGAACCAAGGTGTAATGGCCGCAGAAGATGAAATCAGACCTCGCCACAAGGAAATAAAATGTCCTGTGTGAGTTCCATCAGGAACGGGGACACAAAACCGAAGACTGCATAGGCCTACGGCAAGAAGTAGTCAGGATGCTGAACTAGGGATACCTGAAGGAGTTACTCATCAACAAAGGGAAAATCAACTTTGCGCGCGGACGGGAACAACCCCTTCAGTCGCCAAAGCCGCCTTCCCCAACACGAACGATAAACATGATCGTCGGTGGAAGCAACGACTCAATGATCAACCACGTCAAATTCGCCAATACACATAGACTGAAGTGGACCATCTCCCACAAACGGTATGACAACTTCGAAGGTAGTATCGCCTTCAACAAGTCCGACGCAGACGGTTTATCTTTCCCTCACTATGATGCTTTAGTTATTACTTTACATATCGCTGATACGGATGTCAAAAGAGTCATGATCGACGATGGAAGTGGCGCCTGTATTATCCACCCAAGGGTCCTTGCACAAATGGGACTCGAAGATAGGGTAATACCGCACTGCATAACACTAACCGATTTTAACAATGCAGTGGAACGGACGTCTGCAGAAATAACCCTGCCTGTCTTAGCGGGAGGAGTCACGCTGGAAATGACTTTCCATGTGATGAACCAAGAAACGGCGTACAGCGTCATCATAGGATGCCAATGGATACACGCCATGCGAGCGGTTCCTTCAAGCCTTTACCAGGTGATCAAATTCCCTACCCCATGGGGAGTATTCAGCATTAGGGGAGAGCCACGCACCGCGCAGGAGTGCTACAAAATAACTCAAGATTGCGCCCACACCCAACAACTAAAAGGGGCAAGTGCGGAGGCATAACAATTAGCCATGTCGGGGACTAAAGTCGACCCGACAGCGGACGCCATCAAAGATCCCTACATTGTGGAAGCATGTAAAGCAACTGTCAAAGACCTCGACCCAGTCCAATTGGACGACACCAACCCGGCGAAGAAAGCCTATATCGGCCATGGCCTCTCCAACCCAAGTAAGTATCATGAATTCCTAACTAACTATGCATATCTATTTGCTTTGTCCCATTCAGATATGCCAGGGATTCCGCGAGATATCGCCACCCACAAGCTGAACGTCGATCCATTACATCCGCCCGTGCGACAAATGAAAAGGAAATTCAATGCTGCAATCAATGAAGCGGTCAGCGAGGAATTGGACAAACTACTTTCCAACGGCTCCATCAGGGAATCAAAGTACCCCCCAGTGGGTCGCCAACGTCGTCATGGTTAAAAACAAAAAAACGGGAAGTGGAGGATGTGCATAGATTTCACCGATCTAAACAAAGCATGCCCGAAGGATTCATTCCCACTACCTCACATCGACCAATTGATCGACGCCACCGCAGGACATGAACTGTTAAGTTTCCTAGACGCTTACTCCGACTACAATTAGATCATGATGGCCAAGGAAGATCAGGAGAAGACGACTTTCATTACCCACCAAGGGACTTACTGCTATAAAGTGATGCCCTTCGGGCTCAAAAATACGGGGGCTACGTACTAGAGATTGGTCACCAAGATGTTTAAAGAGAAGCTCAGTAAGACCATGGAAGTCTATATCGACGATATGCTGGTAAAGTCGACAAGAAAAGAGGATCACATCGACCGCCTAAAAGAAGCCTTCGGAATATTGAGAAGATACGGGATGAAGCTGAACCCCGAGAAATGTGCCTTCGGTGTAGCCTCAGGGAAGTTATTAGGATTTCTCATGTTGCAACGAGGTATCGAAGTTAAACTAGACCAAATCAAGGTGATAGACGCGATACCTGAGGTGCTGAACAGCAAAAAATAGGTGCAGAAGCTGACGGGGCAAATAGCCGCCCTATCTAGATTCATCTCACGATCCTCCGACAGATGCCACAAATTTTTCAATGGACTGAGAAAGGACAATGGATTACAATGGAACGAAGAATGTGTCAAAGCCTTGAGAAAACTGAAGGCATACCTGTCCTCGCCTCCACTATTGGCCAAAGCGAATCCGGGCGAGCCCCTGCTGGTATACCTGGTCGTATCTGAGGTCGTCGTTAGTGCAGTATTGGTTCGCAAGACTAAAGGTACACAATCCCCTATTTACTATATTAGCAAGACCTTAGTGGACGCCGAAACACGGTATCCACACCTTGAAATTAGCCCTGGCACTGGTCGTAGCTTCACGGAAGCTCAGACCCTATTTTCAATGCCACCCCATAAAAGTAGTAACAACCTTCCCCTTGAGAAGCATCCTACACAAGCCTGAGTTATCAGGCAGGCTCGCCAGGTGGGCCATAGAGCTCAGCGAGCATGATGTCTCGTATCTCCCGAGAACCGACTTCGTGGCCGACTTCAGCGTAGAGATATTGCCAGAGGCGGAACAAGAGGCATATCGGCCCCCTCCAACATCTACCTATGGTCTCTTTACACTGACGGCGCCGCAAATACCTCGGGATCCGGACTGGGACTCGTTCTCGAGGTCCCCACGGGCGAAATAATTTGCCAGTCCATACGATGCCCCGAGATGACTAACAACGAGGCCGAATACGAGGTTGTTATCGCAGGTATAAAAGCCATCAAGTACGGAGCTCGACGACTCGTCCTCCATTGCGACTCCCAGCTGGTGGTGAACCAGGTCACTAGGACTTACCAAATCAAGGAGCAGATATTGCAAAAGTACCAATCAAAAATCCACAGATTAATGACCGAGCTCGACGAATGCCTCTTTGAGAAGGTTCCTAGGGCGCGGAATGCCGAGGCAGACGGCCTAGCAAAACTGGCTGCAACCACTAAAAACTTCGACAAAGAAAGCGTGGTCACCCTCATTCATTCAGCCATTGATCATACTGAGGTACTCTCCTTAAATTTGACTTGGGACTGGCGCAACCGGTTTGTGTCCTACTTGCAGGAGGGGAACTCCCACCTAACAGAAAAGAAGCCAAGAAGCTCCGCGTACAGGCCACCCGGTATTGCCTGATAAACCGCGAGCTCTACAAAAGAACCTTTGGCGGACCCCTGGCCAAGTGCCTAGGGCCTCACCAAATGACACCAGTACTCGAAGAAGTGCACGAAGGCCACTACGGCTCCCACACAGGTAACCGCGCCCTCGTACGCTACTTAATACATGCCGGCTACTATTGTCCAACTATGAAGAAAGACGCGGCAGAATATGTCCGCCGATGCGAACAATGACAAAAGTACGCCCCCATGATACACCAACCAGGGGAGCCTCTCCACTCGGTCACTTCCCCATGGCCTTTCATCAAATGAGGAATGGACATAGTCGGACCGCTACTAGCAGGACGAGGAAAGGTACGATTTTTATTGGTTTTTACTGACTATTTTTCCAAGTGGGTGGAAGCAGGTGCGTACGCCCAAATACGCGAACAGGAAGTCATCGCTTTCATATGGAAGAATATCATCTGCCGCTTCGACATCCCCAAAGAAATCACCTGCGACAACGGACGGCAGTTCATCGGCCAGAAAACAACTGAGTTCTTCGACAAATGCCATATTAAGCGAATACTCTCCACGCCATAACATCCCTCCGCCAACGGCCAAGCAGAGTCGTCCAACGAAACGATACTAAACATACTGAAGAAGAAGCTCGAAGACGCCAAAGGGCTATGGCCTGAGCTACTACCAAAAGTACTATGGGCACACCGGACCACGCCCAAATCCTCCACAGGAGAGACACCATACTCACTGGTCTACAGAACCGACGTTGTCATATCGGTCGAAGTAGGCGAACCAAGCCTTAGGTATTCGCATACAAGCGGAGCAGAAAACGACGCGAACAGACTTCAAGATCTCGATGAGGCTGAGGAAAGAAGAGAAATGGCTCACATAAGAATGGTGGCCCAGAAACAACAAGTCGAAAGGTACTACAACAAGAGGGCCAAAATACGACCACTCAAAGTAAGTGACTACGTCCTCAAAGCCAAAACGTTGGCATTAAAAGACCCAAGCGAAGGAAAACTGGGCACCAACTGGGACGAACCATACAAAATCTCAGCAGCAGCGAATAAAGGGGCATTCCAGTTATAGACAATGGAAGGAAAAATGCTCCAAAACAATTGGAACGTCGCCCACCTCAAGTATTTCCATTTATGAAAGGCACCTCCCAAGTTGTACTCTTTTTCCCTTGCCCGAGTTTTTTCCCAATTGGGTTTTATCGGGGAGGTTTTTAACGAGGCGGTAGAGGGGATGCTTGGAGATACTCACGAGGCAAGTTTATGACACCAGCCACTCCATACGCCCTCCCGACTGGCATGACAAAGGGACTGGACTAGCATGATTCTCAATGTATGAAAGGCTACGGCCAGCTCCAATATATGAAAGGCTATGGCCGTCTCCAATGTATGAAAGGCTACGTCCAGCTCCAATATATGAAAGGCTACGGCCATCTCTAATGTATGAAAGGCTACGGCCAGCTCCAATATATGAAAGGCTACGGCCATCGCCAATGTATGAAAGGCTACAACCGTCTCCAATGTATGAAAGCCTACGGCCAGCTCCAATATATGAAAGGCTACAGCTATCTCCAACGTATGAAAGGCTATGGCCATCTCCAATGTATAAAAGGCTACGACCATCGCCAATGTATGAAAGGCTACGACCATCTCTAACGTATAAATGGCTAAGGCCACCGTCGTCAATAAGTTGACCCAGCTCGACTACGACAGAATAACTCGACGACAGTCGAAGTCACGTACATGGCTGCGGCCATCTCCAACGTGTAAACGGCTAAGGCCACCATCGTCAATAAGTCGACCTAGCTTGACTACGACAAACAAACTCGACGACAGTCGAAGTCACGTACATGGTTACGACTATCTGCAACGTGTAAATGGCTAAGGCCACCATCGTCAATAAGTCGACCCAGCTCGACTACGACAAACAAACTCGATGATAGTCTAAGTCACGTACATGGCTACGACCATCTCTAAAGTGTAAACGGCTAAGGCCACCATCGTCAATAAGTTGACCCAGCTCGACTGCGACAAACAAACTCGACGACAGTCAAAGTCACATACATGGCTACGACCATCTCCAACGTATAAACGGCTAAGGCCACCATCATCAATAAGTCGACACCCAGCTCGACTACGACAAACGAAATAACTCGACAACAGTCGAAGTTACACACATAGCCAGGACCATCGACAATATCACGGTTAAGGAAAACGTCACTATCGGTTGCCAACTCTGTCCGATTACGGCGCAAAGCACATAAGCAACAGACAAGGCAACATTCGAGAAGCACACTAAAAAAACTCTACAAACAAACAAACAAGCATCCACTCTGCGGAGTCGAGATACCAAAAATAAAAGGTACGAAAAGAAACAGCAAAAGAGTAACTTCTATTATAATGAAGAAAAATATACATGTACAATGGGATCTATTTACATCTCCACAAAACAACAAAAACAAAATAAGTACAAGTCCTAACATGGCCCGCCGTCCTGTTCGCAGTCGCCTGCCGGTCCGTCATCTTTTCCGCTACTGCCCTCAGCTTGATAAGCTGCAGAGATCCAGGACCCGGAAGCCAGATGGTTAACGTCTTCGGAATTATAGCCTGCCCAGTCTGGGGAATCGGAACTATATCCACAGGCTTCTCGGGCAACCCGAGCTAAACGCCGCTGGTCCTCTACCTTCTCCTCAGTGGCTCGGCCTGCAGCAAGCAACTCCTCGAACACGACCAGCTTGGCTTCGGCGTACACCCACATGTCCCGCGCCTTTCCCGGCACACCGTCGTCGGACCTGGACGCAGCAGCCTGCTTAAGAGCCTCAATTTCAGCCGCCTTGTCATTGAGCTCGGTGGTTAAGGTATCAACCTCGGCACGCAAATTAGCAGCCTCCACCGCTACCCCACGACCAACCTCCAGTTCATCCTCCTTTGACTGGAGAAGAGTCTCCATTTCAATATTTTGAGCAAAGACGGCCATCAACTGGTTATCCACCTTCTCCAGCTGAACTACCCTTCGCTTTAACTGGGCCTCCGACTGCTCCATGACCTCACGAAAAACCTGAAACTGCGGGTCCTGTGCGAATAGGTCCGCCAGCGCTTGATGCTTGGCGCGGCACTCCCGACACTTCTTTGCCACCTTCTTAAAGGTGGCAGCCTTCTTCTATGCTCTCCAACCCCTCTCTATCTCCAAAATGAGGGTCTGAAAAAGAGACAGAAAGAAGACAAATTAGCATGCACCAAAGTTCAGTTTATAATACATAAAGAAAAATGAAATATACCTGCAAGGCCGCGCCAGCAACCCTTCGAGATAGATCCATGTCGCTAACGTCTTTCAATATTTCGTGCTCAGCGGCCGCACATAGCAAGGTTATATCCGCTACGCCTGCTCGCTATGTTGCAACAGGTTATACCCGTGTGGGATCAAAATCTGGCGGTTAGACCCACCCGCCATCATCCCCATGCGGGCTCGATCCCTCCTCAATGCACCCTCATCCGTAGGGGCCGTCTCAGGTTCCGCCCTCTCCTCATTATCCACTTCCTCAATAGCAGCCGACACGCCACCCTCCGAAACATGTATGGGGATAGCTCGAGAACTGCCCTCCCCTGGGGCTCGCTCGCCCCCTCGTCCTCTGTGGCTATCCCCTTGCCGAGCATCAACCGGCGTCTCTTCCTTTATGATGGCTCCTCACCCTCGGAAGTCCCCTTCACGGGCCGTGGGGATGGCGGTGAAGGAGTTGCTTCACTTGTGGACGCAGCCACAGACACAACCTCAGGTTGAGGAACCTCTGGAACGCCATCACTAGGTGAGCCACAGGGTACGTACTCATCTCCAGAATCAGTCCCCACCCCAGACGAGGCAGCGATATTCTGCTTCTTCCTCTTAGGGGCGCTCCGACCTGCTAACATAAATAAGTCAGGTAACGAAACCTAATGAAACCTCCAAACCATGGTCAAAAAGTTACCTGGTGGGCCGTATCGATCACGGAACGTGGATCAGGTGCGGCACTCCTCCGTAAATGGAATCAACCTCTCCACCCATGACCTAATATTGTCAACAAATTAGGGTGGAGAAGCCCTCGCTGCAAAATGGAGAGGGAAAACAAAAAGAAGTTATAATGGCCGCACGGTCAAGATCACAAACAGTACTGAATTCAAGTAAAAAAACTTACGTTCTGGATTCCACCTTTCCGGGAATCCTTCAGGATTCGACACCAGGTGCTCCGTCCTGATGTAGAAAAATTTACGCCAGAAGTGGCGGTCAGTTTTGTCGTCGGCCTTAACGACCAGCCCCTCGTGCCATGGCTTTTTAGTTGCAGCATAGTACCCCTTATGTAGCCAGGGCTGAATAATTGTAAGAGGTGGTGGACCGAAACGTTGCATTCAGCCCTGGCCGTGTAGGTGGTCATAATACGACACACCTTCCAAGTGTAGGGAGTGAGCTGAGCCGGGCACACATTGTAAAAGCGGCAGAGCTCCTCCACGAGGGGATAAACTGGGAGGCCGTACCCGATCAAGAACGGATATTCGTAAAATATGCAATATCCTAACTGGTGCACGCTGGCATAGTCCGTTCCGACCGGCTCTATCACCACGTAGTCTGGAATCCGGTACGCCTCTCGCAGGTCATCCAAATGTGATTGTAATAGCTCGCTGTGATCCCAAGCAGAAGTCAGGCTCTTGGTCGGGAAATCTCTGTGAGCGTGTATCTCTTTTGGAAGGACATTATCTACATTAAGAGAGACGAGGGGTTTCTCTGCCTTTTTCCCATCACCACCCGAAGATGGTGGAACCCTAGATGGGGTGTCACCCTTGGCTTTTTTGCTATTTTGCCCACGTTTCGCCATAATAATTTTTTTATATAAATCAAGCTCTGACAATAAGAAGGGTGGTTTCAATAGAAACGGAATAATTCAGCACGAAGTAGTGGTTTTTGGTAATGAAGATGAAAAGGGAAGTAGAAAGAATTCAGAAGTTCGAAAGATATAACAGATTGAACCTTCCTCCTATTTATAGGGCTAAGATACACGGAAATCGAAGAGGCATGATTCAAAATGGGCGCGGGAAATCAAAATGTCAAATCATCTCCTGAAACGCCTCAGGAGAAGGTATAATCATGATGCATGCCGGCGGTGACATCATTTTAAAAAGGAGACCATGTGTCAACAGATCAACGACGCCATATATTTCCCCTACTCACGTCATCGCCCTCATAATAAGGTCAAATTTTCCGAAGACGAGGTCGACATTTCTGCCCATTGAAGACATCTACTGAATACGCCTCCAACGAGCGGAGGGACTAATTGTATAGGGTCAAATTTGATCCTATACGCCTCTACGCCAAGGGGTGCGCCCGATAAGAGTATATCTGCTACAATAAGGGCGCGGCTCGGACGTGAGGGCGAAGGCGATGCTATTTAGAATTGGGCGTCCTCGCTAGGAGGACGTCAACCACGTTCGATACTTTTATTATTATTTTAAGGAAGGTCCCTCCTTATATAAAGGGGACCTTCCCATTGTAAAAACGATGGGTATTATTATTGAATCATACAACTCTCTCATTCTCTCTTATTCTCTCTCTATCTCTTACTTCTGACGAACAACTTTTCTTGAGTCCAGAATATCATTTTAAGTATTAGATCTACAACATAGTTATCATTCTTACATCTCTAGGCCTATTATATTTGATTACGATTTACCCTCTCATATTTTTGATTGTTTTCTAGCTTACAAAGTATACTTTTAACTTTTGAGCCAAACAAAATTCTAGACTGCATATAAGATTGAGTAGAACAAGATCTTAACTCTGAGGGGGAGCGTATTTGCGGTTAGGATCGGAATATACCTAATCGCCTTGCTTGGTTATTATATGGGAATTATAAATGCATTCATGTTAATTCTAATTCCATAGGAATATAGGCATTAGATTAGCTTGAATAGCGAGTTGTACTTTCGGGAGAAGGCTACGAGCAATATTAACCCTGTCAAATAATAAACCAGATAAATTTATTAGTCGATTTAAGTGGAAGGCGCAGTGGGATTGTTAGCTAACACATAGCTCTAGAAGATTCACTCACATTGAATTCGTCTCCATGATTCGCCAACTTGTTTTCTTTAATCTCTTAATTTGTTACTCTAGATTAATTTTAGTTAAATATTAATACTTTAGAATTCGCTTGAATAGATTAATTATTTGGTTAAATTTAGTTGATAGTTAATCACAAGTCCCTATGGGTACGATATCTGAACTTACAATCTTATATTACTTGTCAACCACGTATATTTGCGTGTGCGTTTAGGAGCAACAAGTTTTTGGCGTCATTGCCTATTCAAGTTTTTAATGGGGATTGTCCATTCAAATTCAAATCCAGAACAAGAGTGACTAGAAGGTAAAAATTGCACGGGGCGCCCTATTTGGGTGCCCCTTTTTAACCTATACCCGCTTTGTCTTTCAGTTTGCACTCACACCCGTTTTTTTGTTAAAATCCATATGAAAAGATTATTTTGCCCTTCTTTATTAAAAGACTACTTTCTCTCCAAGTATTACTATTTTCTATTTTCGATGCACAATCGATTTACAAAGCATCGTTTCTGCTTTGAATTATTATTATTATTATTTTTCTTTTCCTGCTTCTATGTTCCTTTTACCGTATGATTTCCGCGGTGAATCTAATATTCTCTTCTTTTGTCTTTTTTATTATATTGAGCCGAGGTCTTTTGGAAACAGCCTCTCTACCCCCTTAGGGTAGGGGTAAGGTCTGCGTACACACTATCCTCCCCAGACCTCACTTGTGGGATTTTACTGGGTTGTTGTTGTTGTTGTTGTTTCTCTCCAAGTATACGCTAGTCCTCTACTGTCTCTGTCTCTCTCTCCCGTTATTCGCATTTTTTTATTTGTTGTTCTCTGAAATCAAACGGTTTTCGTCGTTTCGAATTTTCAACTGCTAGTCGTCGTTGTTCCCACATTATGATTTAATCACAGGTACATTGTCTTAACTTTTTGGGTTTTATTTTACGATTTAATTTCTGGTTTTGGGTTTTGATAGTCATGTATTTATGATAGGATTTTTAATTTTTTTGAACGAGTGTATATGTTGTTAATGAAAATTCTATAAATTCTTCTGTGATTAGACGTTCAAATTTTTAAAAATTTTCAGAGTTAAATAGATGATAATGATACCTTAGATAGGAGCTGATGTTTTTTTTTCATGTTTTGGCATTATTTTTGGATTTGAATTTGTATTTTTTTTTTGCTGAATGTTTTGTGCTTGTATGGAGAACCAGAATTAATTTTTTTCGTTTGTAACTGGTGAATTCCATCTTTCGGAGGTGAAGTTTTTGTGTTTGTAACTGGTGAAGTGCAGCTTTAGGAGATGAAGTTTTTGTGTTTGTTAATGGTGAACTTCAGCTCTAGAGCTGAAGTTTTTGTTTTATACCTGTCGAACTTTGGCTCTAGAGCTGAAGTTTTTGTTTTATACCTGTCGAACTTCAGCTCTAGAGCTGAAGTTTTTTTTTTTGTAGATGTCGAACTTCAGCTCTGGAGCTGAAGCTTTTGTTTTATACCTGTCGAACTTCAGCTCTAGAGCTGAAGTTTTTGTTTTATACTTGTCGAACTTAAGCCTTCTTAGGTGTTGAAGTTTTAAATGATCTTTTTGATAATGTCCTGATGTTATTATTTGTATCTTTTACTTTTTCTTGGACAGATGGATCCTAAAGCACCTAAAGATCCTAAAGCACCTCAAGATCCTAAAGTAGCTAAAGAAGGCAAAGCACCTAAAAAACCTAGACTACCTGTAGTAGCCCCAGGTCCTTATGTCCCTGAGCCTCCACCTACAAGACCATGACAAAAATATTTTGAGTTTACAGAATTGTTTAACTCTAAGGGTTACTGGAAGGGGAACCATGATTTGAAGAGTTTAATTGCAACTTTCTTGACTCCTGCACAACATGATAAGCTTAGTAATGGTCCATTTAAACACATTATTACTATGGTGAATTTCAATGCAACATGAAGTTGGTTTATTGTCTGTATCTTTCTCGAATATTCATGAATGATCGAGACTGCATTAGTTTTTCAAGATTTTTGGGCATGATGTTTCCTTCACCCTTGAAGACTTTCACATTATGTGTGGTTTGCGGATCACAACATATAATATTGAAAAACCATTTAATTGAGAGTGCACTATTCTAAAGCGTTATTTTGTTAAGTCCAAGGGTGTGTATCTGAAGGATATTTGAAGTTTTATGACTCGCAATGTAATTCCAACGAATGATGTGAATCATGCACACGTATGCGAGAGTGATGATAATGTAGTTAGGCTTATGAAAATTCTTATTGTAGAGTTTATTCTGTTTGGGAAAAATACCGATTCATGTGTGAATGAAGAGTATGCATCCATTGTTGAACACGAGAAGGATTGTGTTGAATATCCTTGGGGTAATGTGGCTTATGAGAAGCTCATTTATTCACTGAAACATGCATTGGATAAGCAGAACAAACATCATGCAACTGAGTATAAACTTACTGGATTTCCATATCCGTTATGTGTTTGGTTCTATTAGCGCTTCCCAGATTTTCGGAAGAAGTATGTAGCAGAGGATGAGTACCTTGATATGCCTCAGGTCCCCAGGATGTTACGTTATGTATGCGTGGGAGAGCCTAAATTTCCCAAACTTAATTATATGTTCAAAACTCATGAAGTAAGTTACTTTTTTTTTTAATTTTTGTCTTTGTGTTAATATGCTGATGTATTAGTTTTTTTTCTTCTCATAATATACTTTTTTGTATTAAACAGAGATATCATGACTTTAGGGTATTGGATATAATTCCTACAAAAGAGGAATTGAATTCAATGCCTTTAATTGAGAAATTACCATGCAGCCGGATTCGTTCAAATGTAGTTAATGCAGTTCCTTCAACTGGTAAATCACCACTTAGTTTGAGTCGATCAAAAGAATTGAATCGAACTCCTATCATTGGTAAATCACCACCTACAAAGAGTCGATCAAAAGAAGCGAATCAAACTCATGACATTGGTGATTCACCACGTAGTTGGAATCAACCAAAAGAACCGAATCAAACTCCTTTTATTGGCGAAGCATCTCGTACTAAGAGTCGTTCTACCTCATCTACATCTGACTTTGATGAAGATGAATTACTTGATAAAATATGCTCTATAAGTTTTGATCTAAAGTTTTTTGGGTTTGTTTTTGTAAAAGTACAACATGTTTTTTGAGCTGAAGTTTTCTTCTATATCTGAATTTTTGTTGTATATCTATTGTAGAGGTTAACGACAGAGGTTCAAAGGCAAAATGAAAAAGAAATAAGCACAATCGTGAACGAAGTTTTTGATAAGTTTAAAAAGGAGGAGCGAACTGCTATTGTGGATGCGGTTTTTGTAAAAGTGAAGGTAAGCTAATTTATAGAGAAGTCTTTTTATTTTTGCTGATTTTATTTCAGATTAATCATTGTTAGTAATTTTTTTTCTAGGAATATTTTGATGAGAAGTTTGAACAGTTATTTACGATTATCAACAAATCAAATGGAATGGATCGAGAATATGACAGGATGAATGATTATTGAGAAGATCCATCAGCTTTTGAAGGCGATCAAAATGTTCAAGAACAAGTTGAAGAGCAACGTTGCAGTGCTGATAGATTGAGCAGATATGTAAATGATGAAGCACATTTATCAACTGAGAATATTGGAAGCGAGGAAGGTTCACATAATAAAGTTGTTGAGACTGAAGAATATACTGCTCATGATACATTGCGTAAAATCGCAGATGATAATGCTACACATAATGAAGCGGCTGTTGAAGGCGTTGAACTTGTTCAAAAACAAGGTGGAGAGGAACAATCCAATGTTTGTAGACAGAGTAAAGGTGGAGAGAAAGGTGCAGATGATCAAGTTATTGGCACTGAAAAGCATACACTGAGTTGTGCTTCGGAAAGTGATCAAGCACCTGTTGGTACTTTAATCTGAAAGACGATCGGTATGCAGGAGTAATAGCGATTTGCAATGAACTTCTAGGTGGTGCTACACAGGAAATTGTTACTACAGGTACAAAGTAGAAAGCATGTTTTTTGGTGAATGTTTTGGTTTTGTAACTGGTGAACTTTTAGCTATAGCGCTGAAGTTGTTTTTATAACTGTCGAACTTTAGCTCTAGAGCTGAAGTTTTTTTTTTTATAACTATCGAACTTCAGCTCTAGTGCTGAAGTTTTTTTTTACAACTATCGAACTTCAGCTCTAGAGCTGAAGTTTTTTTTTTGTAACTGTTGAAGTTTTTGTTTGTGACTGGCTAACTTCAGCCTTCTTAGAGTTGAAGTTTTAACTATTTTTTTATAATATCCTATAGTGAAATTTTCACTACAGGTATAAATTTTTTCTATGTTTTATATATAGAAAACCTAGTTGATCTATTCCCTCTCTTTTATGAATATGCGGT
This sequence comes from Nicotiana glauca, assembly GCA_026770625.1. Lineage (NCBI taxonomy): Eukaryota > Viridiplantae > Streptophyta > Magnoliopsida > Solanales > Solanaceae > Nicotiana > Nicotiana glauca. The sequence goes on from MU675207.1 coordinate 25,531, forward strand.
GGAAGTTGAAACTAGTTGTGGTTCAATTGCCACAACTCAAAAACTCTCTGGTGATGCTCAATTGAATGAAGGTAGATTTGAGAAAAACCTTCCAGAGAATACTGCAATGGTTGCGACATGTTGGTTCAGAATTGAATGATGCTGGAAATGCTGATATTAAGAAAGGCATGCAGCCTAGGAAAACCACAGCGGAAGACAAACGTAAAGGTATTCTATAAATCATGAATTTATTATATTTGATCGAAGTATATTTTTTACATTTGAAATTTTACATATTTTATTTTCTTTTTTATGTTTTTGAATGATTTTTCAGAATTACTAGAGGCAGGTCGAAAAGAATTGGGTGAGATTGTGTAGCAATATGAAAAAGGAGAAATACATATATTCACACCTGTTAACTCACAGACATGTATGGAGTGTGTTGGTATTATTTTATAAAATTTAGTTAGTATTATTTATGAATTTGTTTTTTGCATGAAGATACAGGATCTATTGGAATGAAAACACCATCTGTGTCGCAACACTTAGACCAGGTAATTATTTTTTGCAATTCGATTACTGGCTTTTATTTTGCCTAATGTGTGTTCTCTATCAGTTTTATTTATGTTTATATTTTTGTTGCTTTTGCAGATCTCATCTGATGCATCAAAACTGCTTCCAAAACCTAAGAGAAGGAAGATTTCTAGTTCTCCTATGTGTGACACCAGTGATATCTCCAACTTCAATTTATGTTCATTTTCACTTGGTAGTACACAAGGGGCTGATTCAGAAGGTAGTTCTGTTGCCGTTGTTGTTTGTGAAGAGACAGAAGAACGTGGTGAACAGCAGGGAATTGGTCAAGCATCTTCCATGATGGCTGTAGTTTCCCCCTGCTGCTGAACAACAGCGGTTAGTTGTGACGGAACAGCAGGAAGAGCAAGCAAAAGGAAAACGAGATAAAAAAGGGAAAGGATGTGTATGGAGGGTATTTGGTTGAGATCTCCTTATGTAGTTTATAAGAAAAAGCAAAAGGGGCAAGATTTGATAGTAGGAAAGAATAGAAGAAGGTGTCTCTTCCATTATGTTTATCAAGACAGCGGATTGATGTAAAAATTCAAAGAGTGGTTGAAGATGGATGCCAGTAAATATGATTCGAATCGATTCAGATTAGCTGGACTTGATATTACAAAATCATTCTTTACCTAGCTTATGGATCCTGACTCTGATCTTGCGGGTGAAGTAAGTTATTAAGTTTGTTTTTTGAATTGTATTTCAACTATATTTCCTTAAAGTTCAGCTTATTTTTTGTAGTATAGCTTTATTCATAGTAAATTGCTGAAGTTTTTTAGCTTATTTGCTAAAATTGAATATGCTTAAGTTTTTGTCATGCTGTTTTGTAGTTGTGTAATGTATTTTTTCTAAACTTTATAGTGGTAATTTCACATGTTATCATTTGTCGTTGTCCATTTGTAGCATATTGATATGGGAGTATATTACTTGCGTAAAAAATATTGCTATCACCTTCCACATTATACAAAATCAAGATGTGCAGTAACAAATTTACTTTTCGATCAGTATATGACTATCCTGGATAGTATTCATCCTTCAGAAGAAAAGTTGAAGATAATTGACAAAATGAAGCAAAAGAGAATGGAGGTTCTTAAGAGCAAATAAAAGAGAAAGAGGATAACCAAAGAACAACTTGAAAAAGAAGAAGAAGAAGCGGATATTACGTCACCTTCCATGTTATACAAAATCAAGATGTGCAGTAACAAATTTACTTTTCGATCAATATATGACTATCCTGGATAGTATTCATTCTTCAGAAGAAAAGTTAAAGATAATTGACAAAAAGAAGCAAAAGAGAATGGAGGTTCTTAAGACAAATCAAAGAGAAAGAGGATATCCAAAGAACAACTTGAAAAAGAAGAAGAAGAAGCGGCTATTACGCCACTTACGAACTTTTTTTGGTATGAGGAAGAATCAACGAATGAAAAGGTGGCCAACTACGTAAAATGCCTCGACCTTTCCTGTGGTATCTCATGGGCATCTGCCAAAAAAGTATTCTTTCCATTTCGACTTAAGCCAAGGGAGGGCTAGATATCTATTCACTACTTTTTTGGAATTCTGGACTTTGAAGATAAATTTATATATGTGTATGATTCCATGGGCAATGCAACATACAAGCGTGCGATTGAAAATGTCAAAATTTATGCCCGGTTGATTCCACACTGTCTCAAATGCTTGAATTTTGGGGAACATAATAAATTTTATGGGGACAGTCTTGTGAAAAAATTTCAAATTAAGTGGATGAACACACCGGAACAGACTAACAAGTACGTGTTTCACATATGTTTTACCATGCATCTTATGTTTATTATTTTTTGCCCTTGTGTTAACTATTCTTTAATTTCTTTTTCATATGTTTTTGCAGTGTTGATTGTGGTATATTTTCTCTTAAGTTTATGGATATGCGGTTGATGGGAGAAGATGTCTTCAATTTTGATCAAAGTCAAACATTGGCATTTAGGAGAGAATTGGCTGCCAATCTTTGGGCTCATGGAAAGTGAAAAAAAGATAGCGGCTGTGAAACTCCAGAAGAACAAGAAGAACATGATTATGGAGATTTTGAAGAGTCTCTATGTGAATTTTTTAATTAGAGGATTGGTTGTACATAATTTGGATTTTGTGAATATAAATTAATTATTTTTTTAGTTCACTTTTGTGTCATACAAATATGTTTGTGTCTTTTATCATGAATTTTAAGTACATTTTTTATTTGAAAAAACTTAAGCATGACTTCTACTTTTTGAGCTGAAGTTTTGTTTAAAAGTCATAAAAACACTATTTAATCCAACACAAAAACTTCAGCTTATTAGGTGGTGAAGTTTCTTGAAATATGGTAAAAAACTTCAGGACATTCGGCCGAAGTTTCTTGAAAAAGGTTTAAGACAAAAACTATTAAATCTAACACAAAAACTTCTGCTTATCAGGTGCTGAAGTTTTTGGAAATATACTAAAAAACTTCAGCACTTTGGGTAGAAGTTGTTTGAAAAAGCTTAAGACAAAAACTAATGAATCCAACAAACAACTTTGGCTGATCATTTGCTGAAGTTTTTGAAATATACTAAAAAACTTCAGCACATTAGACCGAAGTTTCTTGAAAAAGCTTTAGGACAAAAACTATTGAATACAATAGAAAAACTTCAGCGGACCAAGTACTGAAGTTTTTGGAAATGTACTAAAAAACTTCAGCACATTGGGCCGAAGTTTCTTGAAAAAGCTTAAGACAAAAACTATTGAATCCAATAGAAAAACTTCAGTTTATTAGGTGCTGAAGTTGTTGAAATATACTAAAAAACTTCAGCACATTAGGCCAAAATTTTTCGAAAAAGCATTAGGACAAAAATTGTTGAATTAAAAAAAAAACTACCAAGTGTTGAAGTTTTTGGAAATATACTAAAAAACTTCAGCTCATTGGGCCGAAGTTTCTTGAAAAAGCTTAAGACAAAAACTAATGAATCCAATAGAAACATTTCAGCTTATCAGGTGCTGAAGTTGTTGAAATATACTAAATAACTTCAGCACATTCGACCGAAGTTTTTCGAAAAAGCTTTAGGACAAAAACTTTAGCATGTTTTGGTATTTTTTTAAGTTGATACTTATCTTTTTTGCATTTACTATCTACTTTTTGTCTTTTGTCAACTACTTTATCTTTCATTTAAATTTATTTGACTATATAGTAAAAAGTTATTTTTCGGGCTGAAGTTATTTTTTTACTATATAAAAACTGTGGGTTTTACTAGGGCTGAAGTTACATTTCTTTTTGCATTTACAAACATATTTATTTTTACCACCTACTTATCTTGTTTCATTCAATTTCTCTGAACGTAAAATAGTAAAAATAACTGAAAAGTTACTTTTATATTTATAGATATTAAATTGATTAGGTAAACTCTTTATCTATATTAACAATCTCTTCACTTGAAAATTTCATAGTCATTCATAGATTTCTATCATATTTCTTTAAATTTATATTCATCCTTAGTCTTTCAGCTTTTGTTAAAGAACAAATATCTGGTGCAAGAGGAAGTAGGAAGCCTAATATGGATGAAATTATGAAGAAGTGGGAGAGTTTGAAGTGTGAGTGGTACAATAACAAACCGATGGCTAATCTTATGCTTTTGTGGAATGAAATAAAGGCTGATTGGGAGAGAATTAGATCAAAGCTCTGTGCCAATGAATCATTCCAGAACAGGCTTAACCTGGAACGTAGTTGTGGAGATTATTCAACCTCGTTCGACAAGGTTGTGCATCAGTTTGATAGTTTTGAGTTTCCCAGTTGGACCGACTATTACAAGCTGCAAAACAACCTGAAGACTCTTCTTCCTCTTATGGACAGAGTAATCGTCGAACAAAGTCAGCTACGTGATGAATTCGACAAGTTGAAGATTGATCTTCTTGGATTGAGTAGTCTTTTGCCCGACTACCCTATAGTTATCTCCGATAGTGATGATGATGAGATATTTAGAGAAATTGAGGAGTACTGTGATGATGACGACGATGATGATGACGATGATGACGGTGATGATGATGATGGTGGTGATGATTGTCAGTGTCTTTTTTGTTAACTTCAGCCTATAGAGCTGAAGTTTTTTTGGGTTCATTTTGTATAACTTCAGCCCAGAGAGCTGAAGTTTTCTAATATGTGTGTTGTATTGACCTCTTTTTATATCAATGTAATTGTCACCCTCTTGTTCTTAGCTTTCTATTGCATTGTACTTGTTATTTATTGGTATTTTCTTTATAATTCTTAGTTGCTTAGAGATGCTACAACTTTTGTTTGTACATGCATTTCTTTTTGTGTGTTTTACGCATATGTGTGTGTGTGAGAGAGTTTTTGTAGGTGTGTGTGTGTTTGTTTAAGGATATGTATTTCACATAGTGTAACCTAAAGTTTTTTCTCGCAGAAGTCAATGCGTACGTTTTTAAAATGCAACCAAACCTGTAAGCCTGCGCAACAAAATGAGTGATTTGTACTTTACCAGTATATAAAATTGTCCACAAGCTTGTTTTTTTATTCCTATTAAAAAAAATCACATTTGAATTATGTCATACAATAAAGAAAGTCTAAATTCAGACCAAGGATTATTGAAGCTTGGAGTAGTTTTCAGTGTGTTTCTTGGAATATGGATGAGGTGCTGGAGAAGACAAGCAAGTTGTTTTGTTATGCCCAACTTGTTTACAACGACTGCATTTGGTAGACTTGAATGGTACTGATGATTCAATCGCAGGTATATGCCTCTTCTTTTGTCTTCTTCCTTGTAAAATCTCTACATCGGGAGGTTTTGTGATCTCATATTATACATTTTGTGGTATTTCTCATGATTGTTGATCTCCCACGGTATTCACATGTCATTCATATATTTTCAACCATGTTTCCCTTAAATACCAATTTGAGCAGTAATCAGATTTCTGCAAATATCTCTTATTAATAGAAGCAATTGCATGTGGACAGGGCAATTCATCAAGTTGGAATTCCAGGCAGTCACAAGTTCTCTTCTTTAAGTTCACAATGAATTCGATTCCTTCACTATTTATTCTAAACAACATTGAGTCAAGGTTAAACACCTAACAAGGAATAAAAAATTAAGACAAATTATATTAGTGTATTTTTCCTTCAAAACGAAAAAGTATAATTTTTTTTTAAATGTAACCAGTAAATCACTGCAATAGATATAAAAAGATGAAGTTAATAAATATACTCACAAATATTTTGCAAGCCAAGTCCATCTTCTTAGTCATCTCTTCTTCTGCCCATATTGATACTCTGTGAAAAGTTTCATTTTCTTTTTTTCTCCATTCATAAAACCACTCTCCCAGCTTTTCTTGGATGAAATCTAACATTCTTAAAATAGGCATTTCTCTCCCTTTTAGTAAAACGGAATTCATTGATTCTACCATATTTGTTGTTAGCATATCATAACGTCGCCGTGGGAACCACGATCGAGCCCATCTCTCAGGAGGCTCTTCCATTATATAATTGTATGTTTTCTTGTCAATAATTTTGAGTTCGGACATTAACTGATTAAAATCTTCACGTTTGTATGACCTTGTAGAACTTTGAAAAAGATTTATTGCCATGGCCTTTGTATATCTTTGCTTTAAATTTTTCTCAAAGTGATAGAGGCAGATACCATGGTAAACTTCAGGAAAAACTTTTCTAATACCATTTGCGATCGATTGGTTTCTATCTGACAAAAAAACCAGTTCACGACGGACTTGAATTCATTTTCTCATTTCCCTAAAGAACCATATGTATGCCTCATTTTTTTCTGAATCTGCTACACCAAAACATAGAGGAAAGATTTGATTGTTTGCATCCTTTGATACAGCAACAAATAGAATACCATAATATTTTGACTTTAAAAATGTTGCATCTACTGCAATAACGGCTCTACAGTAGGACCAACCAGCTATTAATGCCACGGGAGAAAAGAACAAGTAAGCAAATCTGTACATTGAAACACAAAAGAACAAATCATAAGGTGTGAAGTTTTTCAAATAGTAACATTTGAAACTTCAGGCTGATGGTTAGTATTGTTTTGCTTACCTATTCTGTGCATCTCTTTTTATGCTTGTGTACGTTCTTGGAGTTTTTGCCACCATCATGTGTAGGTATGAATGAAGAATCTGGTAGTTCTCTTCAGGTGTTCCCCTTATGCAAGCAACATGTCACGACCCCAACCCCGGTCATAATGGCGCCCAACACACTGCTAGGCAAGCCCGACCTTTCAACAATATTTCCCGACTTGAACGGATCATAGATGCAAAGCACAGGTAATAATTACTAAGCTATTTTATCAAAAGTCTAGAAATAATGATGAAATATACGGAAATTTAACAAATACTGCAACATAGCCCCCAAATAGGATCCGGTTTCATGAATATGAGCCTCTAATACAGAATATCCACCTAATACAAGTATGTCTAGGAAAAGTGCGGAAATAAAAGATAGAGATCAAGGCTACAAACGCCATGCAACTATCTCAATACTCTCAGATACTGCTGCTCTGCTAAACAAGTCCTCACTCAGCCTGCGAGGTACCTGGATCTGCACGCAAGGTGCATGGAGTAATATGAGTACTCCGACCCAGTGAGTAATAAACATAAATAAAGGTTGAGGATAAGAAATCATGGAACAATATAAAGTAAACTATAGCTGGCAGCCCAGAACATTTAATAGTGAAGCAACAAGCCGATGAAGTAAGAATACAGAATTACCATGACAGGTAAACCAGATAAGTGATAAATGCATGAATGAAATGCAACACATGGAACGGTACACTCTAGTACCCGCTATGGCGTGCAACCCGATCCATTTAACGTCGATGACGCTCACTAGGGGTGTGTACAGACTCCGGAGGGGATCCTATAGCCCAAGCGTAAATAATCAAGCCATCTCGTGGCACCAACCAGGCTCTCGGCCTCAATATCAATATAATACCACTGCGGCGTGCAGCCCGATACATGCTCAATCCAGAAAGTTATATAAGCCTTTCGGACAATATTAAAATAATAGGTTCTCAGCTCAGAATGTCAGTAAAATAGTGTTTAAGTGTTCAAATCTTAGAAAGATGGCTGAGCATTTCAAAACAGTATTCAAACTTAGTACTGAAACCAATTAACATGTCAATAATGTGAAAACAGTGATAGCGATCTCTGAAGGATTCAAATAATTGGCACAAAGCCCAAATATGACAATTTAGTCCAAGTAGGATGATTATCAAGAATTTCTTAGTCGAGAAAACGATATGAACATCACTCGGGACGGACCAAGTCACAACCCCCAACCACAAACGACCCCGCACTCGTTGTAGAGAGCGTGTCTCGCCTCAATATAGCGTTACGATGTTAAATTTTGGGGTTTCAAATGCTTAGAACATCATTTACATCTATTACTCACCTCAAGCCGGATAAAAGTCTAGCTCGCTATGACTTTTCCTCTCTAATCAACCTCCTCGTGCGTTGAATCTGATCAAAATCACAAGGAGTACGTTACAATAGGCTAAGGGAACATAACCCAATCGAAAAGACTCAAAAAAATATCGAAAATCATGAAATTGGCAAAACCCGAGCCCCGGGCCCACTTCTCAAAAAATCAGAAAATTCACACAAATGGACTCCTTATCTCACCACGAGTCTATACATATCAAATTTACCAAAATCCGAGCTCAATTGCTCCCTCAAACTCCAAATTTCCATTCAAAAAGTCAAGCCCTAGTCCTTCCATTTTTAATTAAATTTCCATGAATTTAAATGTTGATTCTTTAATAAAATGATGTTTTTAGGTCATAAGACTCACCTCCAATCAATTACCGTCGAAACCCTCTTTAATCCTCGTCAAAAAGCTCCCAAGGTTGCTCAACAATGGTGAAAATAAGACCTAGCTCGCAGAGGAAATAATATAAATCAGCCCAGTTATTTCCTTATCTGCGGCTTCCGCTCCTGCGGTCCAAGTCCGCTCCTGCAGAATTTCAAATAAGGGCCACGACCGATTCTGCAGTCCACAAGTCGCTTCTGCGACTCCGCTTCTGCGGAACACCCAAAAATATCCCGGTCAGCTTCTGCGACCGCCTACCCGCATCTGCGGCTTCGCAGATGCGGTCCCCCTTACCGCTTTTGCGGAAACATCCTAAGTCGTAGGCTTTTGCATCTGCGGCTCCTTCCTCCACTTCTGTGTGACTGCACCTGTGGTCCCATAACCGCAGGTGCGCACACACCAGATACCAGCAGCCCTTTTCCTTGCAAAAATCCCAAAACTCTCCGTTTAACCATCTGAAATCACCCAGAGGCCCCCGGGGCCTCAACCAAAGGCACCAATACATCCTAATACATCATTCAAACTTGTTCCAATCATCAAAACACAGCAAGCAACACCAAAATCATCAATTATCATCGGATTCAAGCCTAAGTTCTTCAAAAACTTCCGTATTACGCACTCGATCAAAAACCCAACCAAAACACCTCCGAATGACCTGAAATTTTGCACACACATCCAAAATCACCTAACAGAGCTACAAAAACTCTCGAAATTCCATTCCGACCCTCGGATCAAAATCTCACCTGTCAACCGGAATTCGCCAAAATACTAACTTCGCCAATTCAAGCCTAATTCTACACCGGACCTCCAAAATCAATTCCGATCACACTCCTAAGTCACAAATCACCTCCCGAAGCTAACCGAATCATCAAAAATCTCATCTGAGCCCTCTAACTCATAAGTCAACGTCCGATTGATTTTTCCAAATCAAACCTTCCTTAAAGAGACTAAGTATCTCAATTCCTACCAAAACCAACCCAATTCAACTCTAACACACCAAATGCCGATAATGAAACGTGAAGAAACATAAAATGGGGGAAATGGGGCGGTAACACATGATATGGCGAGTTGGATCGTCACACAACAACTTTTTGAATAGCATGCCATGCCTTGTCATAACCAATGTCAATTCTAAATTTCTTTTTCATTTCATTTTCTACAAAGGCTGGTGTAACCTCTATCCTTTTGTCTCGAACATGTTCTATAATTTGTTCACTTATAAAATTTGATGTAGCATGCTTCTGATCTGATTTTCTTGCACCAACCAAGCATTCATGGATGTTATGATATTTTAGCACCCTGAACAGTGTGGAATTTTTTTATTCTGGTAGCACGTACATTCCAACCACATTTGTCCACGATGCATTTCAGCTTGTATCTCTTGGAACATGATCTAACAGCAGTGAATTCAACTTTTTGATTTATCTCCAAGCTACAGAAAAATTTAGTAATGTTCTATTTGTTCTCAAAGATTGATCCAACTCTTACTTCCTCAGGTAACGCATCGTGCCTAAGTATTTTACATGGTGGAGATTCTTTCACCTTTCTCCTCACTCTTTTTCTTGATTTCTGAGAAGCACAAGAACTTTGAGAATTTTCTTCAATTCTATGTGATGTTATCGGTATAAGCTCCATGTTTACTTCATCTTCATTGTTGTTTATCATTGCAGAAGGTGAAAAAAATCTTTGTTGGATTGTGTGTTAGTTGTCAACTTGCATGATTAGTTGTCCTTCTTCTTCTTGGTCATCGAGAAACTAGTATGAATTTATTGGAGGAGGAGGTAATTGTTGCAACACTATGTATTCTGAAGCAGCTATAATGTTAGAAGGTTGTTGCCCTTTGTCTACTTCCATTATTGGTTGTCTTACTTCATGTTGATACTCAGCAAAAGGCTCTGAATCTATCGTATATGCAAGAGATTGGTTGAATGTTGCTAATTCTGAAGGTTGTATTTTTTCGATGATGAAATGGCAATTGTTGTAGGCTAAATCAGTTGTAAGCAAATGTATACATGTACTGAGTTTTTCATCTGAAGTTACAAGCATTCCTTTGCTTGTATTTAGTTTGATATCAAACCATACTTTTAATGCATATCTGGTTGAATCAATATTTGCAACTTCACTAATTTTCTTCAGGAAAGTATTGAATGATATGTTGTTATTAAGTAGAACAAGTTTTGTATCATGATCCAAGTATTTGAAATCAGGAGTCCAACTCCCATTGAAAGTTATAACAACGCAAATCGAGCTCATCCTGTAGATTCATGTTTAATGTCAAGTATTAGGAAAGTGAACAGAAGAATTTTTAGGTTGTTTGTACTGAAATTTTTACAAATAAACTAAATCACTTAGGCATCTTCTGCTGAAGTTTTTTTTGGAAAAATATGTATGACATACTTAATGAAACCTGCAAAGAAAACTTCAGCTAAGAAGTGCTAAAGTTTTTAGAGATAAGCTTAATAACTTCAGCATATTAGCTGAAGTTTTTTTATGATGGTGATTCATCAATGCAGGGAAAAAAAACTTCAGCAGGTAAATGCTGAAGATTTTAGAAATGAACTAAAAAACTTCAGGACATTAATCCGAAGTTTTTTTTACAGAAAATGATAGCATGTTTCAGCATTAATTGCATCGTATACAGCAATAGCCTACACAATTAAAGTAGTAATTATATTTTGTTTGGGGGTATGTGTTAGTGTAATAAATAAATTTCTATCATATTCATGCATGCTTTTCATTAGACAACCTTTAAAATTCCTTTTTGCCTTTTCATATACCATGCAAAAGTTTTTCCCCTATATAAGCACGCTATTCCTTGTGAGTTATTCACTCGAACACATATATTTTAGCAGATATAAAATACAAAAAGGAGAAAAATGGATGTTGTCATTAGGCAAATAGTGGACGAGATCAAGCAAGACATCATTGAGACATTTGAGTTGAAGATTGATGAGGTCATAGAAAAGTATGACAGGGAGCTTAAAGAAATTAACAACAAGCTTGATACGCTTGTGATGTATGCAAAATTTGACAATCTTGCTGATGAAGATGCTCGTCCATCTGGAAGCGACGACGATGATGATGATGATGATATGGACGATTAATTTTTTTTTTTTGTTTATTTATGTAATTTATTTTTATCTTTTATTATATTTTAATGAAATATTAAGTTTTTGTTATAAGTTTTTTCTATATTTTTTTAATATTAATTCTATTCAAATTCGAAAAATAGTAGAGCAAATGAACTATATAACTTCAGCAGGAATTAATAAAAACTAATTCGAATATTAAGCATTTTTTGGTACGAAGTTTTTTCAAATAATAATAATAAAATACACAGTGCTTGATGAAAACTTCAAGCATGAACTAAAAATTCTTTTTAAACTTATAAAATAACAGAACAATTAAAAAAAACTTAATCTGAAAATTACATATTGATCAACAAAATATTAAGCATATTTAGCAGATAAACTAAAAAAACTTCAGCATACAAAAAATTATATGAAAAATATTTTACATATTTCTAAAACCATAAGCATTTTTTGATATGAAGTTTTTCGAAAAAATGATAATAAAATACTTAGTGTAGGCATTTTTTAGTTCAAGCATGAACTAAACATTATTTTTAAACTTATAAAATAACAGAAAAATTAACAAAAACTTATCTAAAAATTAAATATTGCTCGATAAAATATTAACCATATTTAGCAGATGAACAGAAAAAACTTCAGCATACAAAAAATTATATAAAAAATGTTTATGATATTCCTGAAAACATATGCATTTTTTGGTATGAAATTTTTGAAAAAATGATAATAAAATACTTAGTGCAGGCATTTTTTTAGTTCAATCATGAAGTTTTTAAATATGTATGAAGTTTGTATATATATTCTAATTTATACAATGTAGGAGGAAAACTTCAGCTCCTCATGCTGAAGTTTTTAAGTAATAACTAAAAAACAGCTCCTAGGCCAAAGTTTTTTTGGTGCAATATAATTTTTTAATTTAGGCAGTGTAAGAGGAAAACTTCAACCTCCTGCTGAAGTTTTTAAGTAATAACTAAAAAACTTCAGCTCCTAGGCCGAAGTTGTTTTGGTGCAATATGATTTTTTAATTTAGCCAGTGTAGGAGAAAAACTCAGCCTCCTGCTGAAGTTTTTATGTAATATTTAAAAAACTTCACCACCTAGGCCGAAGTTTTTTTGGTGCAATATAATTTTTTTAATTTAGCCAGTATAGGAGGAACACTTCAGCCCTCCTGCTTAAGTTTTTAAGTAATATTTAAAAAACTTCAGCACCCGGGCCGAAGTTTTTTTGGTGCAATATAATTTTTTAATTTAGCCAGTGTAGGAGGAAAACTTCAGCTCTCCTGCTTAAGTTTTTAAGTAATAACTAAAAAACTTCAGCTCCTAGGCCGAAGTTTTTTTGGTGCAATATGATTTTTTAAATTAGGCAGTGTAGGAGGAAAACTTCAGCCCTCCTGCTTAAGTTTTAAAGTAATATTCTAAAAAATTCAGCACCCAGGCCGAAGTTTTATTGGTGCAATATGATTTTTTAATTTATCCAGTGTAGGAGGAAAACTTTAGCTCCTCATGCTGAAGTTTTTAAGTAATAACTAACAAACTTCAGCACCCAAGTCGAAGTTTTTTTGGTGCAATATAATTTTTTAATTTAGCCAGTGTAGGAGGAAAACTTCAGCCCTCCTGCTTAAGTTTTTAAGTTATAACTAAAAAACTTCAGCTTCTAGGCCGAAGTTTTTTTGGTGCAATATGATTTTTAAAATTAGGCAGTGTAGGAGGAAAACTTCAGCCCTCCTGCTTACGTTTTTAAGTAATATTTAAAAAATTACAGGACCCAGGACGAAGTTTTTTTGGTGCAATATGATTTTTTAATTTAGCCAGTGTAGGAGGAAAACTTCAGCCCTCCTGGTTAAGTTTTTAAGTAATAAATAAAAAATATCAGCGCCTAGGCCGAAGTTTTTTTGGTGCAATATGATTTTTAAATTAGGCAGTCTAGGAGGAAAACTTCGGCCCTCATGCTTAAGTTTTTAAGTAATAAATAAAAAACTTCGGCAACTATACCGAATTACCTAGTGTACGAGAAAAATTTCAGCTTTTAATTATTGACAAAAAAACTTCAGCAACAAAACAATCATATAATATTTTAATATAATTTCGTCTTCGTTGTGTTATGTGCCAACTCGTTAACTAAATAACTTCAGCATAGAATGTTAGAATTCATCGTCAAATAGATTTATAATTCATCATATCAGTGAAGTTCGTCAAACAACTTTAATCAACCAATCAGAAAATATATAATTCAAAAACTATTTTGAATTCTGGAGATGAATTTGAATACTTACAATGAATTTGAATTTGGATTTTGAATTTGAATGTGAGATGCGTTCTCAGGAGAAACAGACTGATGGAGGAGATACAGAGGAGATCTGGAATTTGAATCTGGGAATACGGAGGAAAGACGCACTTTTATATGTTTTTGTGACGACCCGACCCGCCGTCTCATGAGTTACCGCTTTGTTTTTCCCATTTTGTGCTTCTTCATGTTTCATTATCAGTGTTTGGTGTGTTAGAGTTGATTTGGATTGGTTTTGGAAGAAAATGAGACGCTTAATCTCTTTAAGGAAGGCTTATTTTGGAAAAGTCAACCGGATGTTGACTTATGAGTTATAGGGCTCGGATGTGATTTCCGGTCTTTCAGTTAGCTTCGGGGGATGATTTGTGACTTAGGAGCGTGATCGGAATTGATTTTGGAGGTCCAGTGTAGAATTAGGCTTGAATTGGCGAAGTTAGTATTTTGGCGAATTCCGGTTGATAGGTGAGATTTTGATTCGAGGGTCGGAATGGAATTCCGAGAGTTGCTGTAGCTTTGTTAGGTAATTTTGGATATGTGTGCAAAATTTCAGGTCATTCGGACGTCGTTTGGTCGGGTTTTCGATCGAATGCGTGTTTCGGAAGTTTTTAAAAGAACTTAGGCTTGTATGTGATGTAATTTGGTGGTTTTAGTGTTAATCGTGGTGTTTTTATGATGGGAACAAGTTGAAATAATGTATTAGGATATATTGGTATTTTTGGGTGAGGTCCCGGGGGCCTCGGGGTGAGTTCGAATGGTTAAACGGAGAGTTTTTGGATTTTTTTGCAGGGAAATGAGCTGCTGGTATCTGGTATTTTCGCACCTGCGGTTATGGGACCGCATGTGCGGTCTCGCAGGAGTGACGGTGAAGCCGCAGAAGCGAAAACCTGGGAAGTTGCCTATTTCCGCAGAAGTGGTTGGGAAGCCGCATCTGCGAAGCCGCATATGCGAAATTTGCTTCGCAGAAGCGTATCTTTGAATCTTGGGATTTTTCGCAGAAGCGGAAGGAGACCGCATAAGCGGAAGTGACAGAAGCGACGTTTGGACCGCAAAAGCGGATTCTGCTGGACAGAAGTACTTAATTCATCTTCGCGAAATTTTGAAAGGGTAACACATTTCACTTGGGACTTGGGGAGTTTTTGGGCGATTTTGAAGAGGGTTTCAAGGGCTTTGATCAGGTATGAATTCTTGGACTTAAAATATGATTTTATGGTGTAAATACATGGACTAGAGTTGAAAACTCAAGGAATTAAGGTACAAAAATGGTGGTTTAAGGTTTGAACTCAAGAGAGTTAAGAATAGGGATTTGAGGGGACAATTGGACCCTGATTCTGGTAAATTTGATATGTATAGACTCGCGGCGAGACGAGGAATCCGGTGATGTGAACTTTCTAATTTTTTGAGAAGTGGGTCCGGGGCTCGGGTTTTGCTAGTTTCGAGATTTTTGCTATTTTTCGATTGGGTATTGTTCCCTTAGTATATTGTGATGTATCCGCTCTGTTTTTGGATAGATTCGTCGTGCGTGGAGGCCGATTTGAGGGGCAGAGGCATCGCGAGCTAGAGATTTCGCCGGTTCGATGTGAGTAATGCTTGTAAATGATATCCTGAGGGTTTGAAACCCCGGATTTGCACATCATAGTGCTGTATTGAGGTGACTTGCACGCCGGATATGAGCGTGGGGTAGAGCACCGTTAGGGATTGTGACTTGGTCCATCCCGGTTGTAGATTTTTACCGCGTATTTGACTGAAACTACTTGTTATCATCATAATTTGGGCTGATTGCCATGTTTGGACTTCGTGCCAACTATGTGAATCCTTCGGGGATTGATATTACTGTTTTAGCATATCTTGCATATCATTTAGTTTCAGTCCAAGGTTTTAAATACTGTTTTTGCAAACTCAGCCATATTCCTATGTTTTGAAAGCTCAAATGATATTTTAAACGATAATTCGGGTTGAGAACTACTATTTTATAAATGCCCAAGGCGCTTATGATGATTTCTGGACTGAGCATGGATCGGGCTGCGGGCCGCAGCAGTGATTTTGAAACAGTGGTAACAATGACACTGTATGATGTAAATTGGTCAGGTAACAACGACTGACCAGGAATTAATTGATGCCATGAGATGGCTTGATATTGCGCTTGGGCTGTAGGAGCCTCTCCGGAGTCTGTACACATCCCCAGTGAGCTCCGTCGACGATAAACACATGGTTGGCTCGGACTGCACGCCGCAGTGGGTACCTGAGTGTACCAGTCATATGCATTGCATTGCATTCATGCATTTGTTCATTATTTGTGATATTTCTTGAGATATCTATCTGCGGTTATGGTATTATCTGATCACTTCTAAAGAGGATAACTTTCAAACAGTGGTAACAATGACATTATATTATGCGTTTGGTCAGGTAACAACGACTGACCAGGAATAACACCGTATGGTCAGGTAACAATGGCTGACCATGAAAGAGAATAAGGCCCGAGGGGCGAGGTTCTGTGTATAGCGGCACTAATTGTTTGAGATTATTTTTGCAACTGTTGAAAAGATCGTTTTCAAAACAGGTTTAAACTGAGCCAAGATATTTTTTAAAGATTTCACAGTTTCACTAATTTCTAAAGGAGTTTTACACTATTTCTATACAGCATGATGATCTGTTATACGTATTTTCTTGCCGCTCAGTTATTATTTACTTTTATTACTTACTGAGTTGGAGTACTCACTTTACTCCCTGCACCTCGCGTGCAGATGCAGGTATTGGTTTACCCGGTAGCGGGTTTGAGCTGGTTGAGGATTTGCTATCGTAGCTGAGCAAGGTGACCGCCAACGTTCGCGGCACCGGATTTTTTTCTTTCCTTTGATTCCAGATTTTATTCTATGTATTACAGGCTTGTAGTTGACTTAAAAATCCTTCTAGATGCTCGTGACTTGTGACACCCTGATTTCGGGCTGAGCCGGGATGGGGTCCCTGTTTTATTATGTTTATTCCGCAATATGATTTTGTTATCTATGATTCAGACTTATTCATGCTAAGTAACTATTAAAAGAGGCGTTGTTGTTCTGTTGGCTGTCCTTGTCTTCATGAGAGGCGCCATCACGACCGGGTGTGGGAATTGGGTCCTGACGAGTTGGTATCAGAGCATAGGTTACTAGGTCTTACGAGTCATGAGCAGGTTTAGTAGAGTCTCGCAGATCGGTACGGAGACGTCTGGATTTATCCTCGAGAGGCTACAGAACCTTTAGGAAACTTCACTTTCTTGGAATTCTTATCGTGCGTACTTGATTCAGCTTGAGATATAACTCTAGAAATTCCTTCCTCACGTCTGTATGCGCACATGAGCGCTTAGTATTATATGTGCCTGGATGGTTTGTGATTTCCCCGATCGAGGGGCGAGATGTGATCTTCGTGAGTATGTTGGGCCAGTCTGGCGGACTTGAGGCCGGATCTTTGCCTATGGCTTGAGCACCGAGGTGCTGATTGTGTGAGCAAGTGTTTTGAACTTGTATGTTCG
>MU675207.1:44021-59953 GCA_026770625.1 Nicotiana glauca
ATATTGTTAGAAGATCTCATGTGTAATTGAAGAGTACGTGTTGAAATTTGATAAATTCGGGTTGCTCAAGAGAGTGGACTCAACTGATGTGGGGATGAATGCGAGATTTGCAGAGGATTACAGTAATAGATGATCTGTGTTTTCACAAACTTGTAAATGATTTGAGTTTAATCTCACTATGGTATTGTGGCATCATTAGAGTAAAAGTGTTATGAGTTGGTGAGTGTGTCTTGATGTATGGCTTCGAGCCAAGTTGGGGAGGTTGCTGTTGGGTAGCTGATTGTACGGTTATGTGCTATGTTGGTCCCTTTTCGAGATATGCTGGCGGATCAGTTTTGGTTGTAGAAATTGAGCCGAGGATGGCAAGTGAAGAAAATTTTTGACAAAGGTTATATTGTGATTCGTAGATGTGTGGGAATAATAGGATGTCTTGAGCTATTGATGATAAAGAATGCTCAGCGTATAGGGAAGGAAGATGTTTGTTTGTATTGGAATGAGATCATATCCTGCGGTGTCAGAGTGCTAGTAAGGCACGAGTGGTTCTGTTCATTGAGTCAGGAAATTTGCAGCCTGAATAAGAGTGAATGACTTTCGAGAATGATTCTAATGTGTTTAAGATTTTACATATATCAATCAGGTGTCTCAAGGTTGTGTATGTGGTCAGAGACTGTGTATTCATCGGAGAATGTCGAGGCTTGTGGTATTTCTATGTTAATTATGGGATCCTATGTATCGGCATCTGGAAAGTAATGGCAACGAATTCAGGTTCGCAGGAAGTTCTTCAAAGTGAAGTATTCTGGAAGGTGGTATTTCTATGAACAGCTGAGAGAGTATTCGGTGGCCTATGGGTCTTAGACAGTATGGTCTTATGTTCGAGTCTCGTGTGGTAGGCCTGGATTGAGGCATTGTGATGCTACAACGAGGGAGAAATATCAAGTTGATGATGAATCAGAAACGAAATTAGATAGATGGAATAGCTTGATAATAGACCGAATCGGTATGGTAAGGGTATGATTAATTCTTTGTATGTGTTCGAGATAATGAGCTTTTACAGGCATTTTAGCAGCAATGCTCTTGAGTTTTGACGGCTTGCTCAGCTTGGTTTAGATAGAAGGATTCAGTCCTGGTAGTTTAGCTTGAGCGAATGGAATTAGGAGAGAGTCCTTGTTGGGTTTTACCGTGGTTTGGAGATGAATATATTTTCTATGGGTATGCGAAGCATGGAATGTGTAATGATTCTTCTTCTAGATGATATTGATGGAAGATCTTGTCTAGATGAGTTACAATTCAGTTCTGAAAAGAAGTTTATAAAATTCTTAGGCAACGGGTAGCCTCAGGTAATAAAGGAAATGGTACTGCTGAATAGGAGTGATTTGGCGAGAGTATATGTCTCGGAAGAAGGGTAATGTGATTAGACTGATGATACTACGATAGTATTGCGGTGCTTTCTGGCTAGATCGACTGTTGATATTTGAGTGTGTTTGATGGCACATGGGAGTTGTAGAATATCTTTCGTGGAATGACTGGGTACTTGAGGTGTAATATGTATTCGTACTATGGAATTCGGGGATTAGGTACAGTGATTCGTGTGATATATGGAGTTAGAGACTGGGAGTTCTCAGGTATAGACTATGTAGAGGTTGTGGATTTCTGTATTTATTTGGTTCTGGGCACCGTATCGTATGGCTCCGGCAGGAGTTATAGTAGTGGGAGGAGCAACTTCAGGCTTCTTGGTATTGAGTTCGTTGGCAGGCCAATGTGGCTACATATTTAGCTTGAGTTAGCTTGGTTAGTCCCGAGTTGTATTGTTGAGGGATAGGCTGATTCGATCGTTCTTGAGCTTGTTAGTGATCTGGGGAGATCTATGAGTTGCTTTTTCTATGCTGTGAGACATTATGATTAGTTGGATATGGGCACATGTGGTGCAGTTCTATTAAGGATTCATAGAGAAAGTCGAGCGGGAAGAGTAATTGAGTGTTACTTGGTAAATGGAGTATTGGTTATGATCTATCAGGTTGCGTGTCATATGTTATTTGTTTCACCGTGGGTGTAATGAATTGCATTGGTTTCGGACATCAAAAATTGTGCATGGCTGTTGATTTTGAGCATAACAACTAGAGGTGCTTCATGTGTAACAGTGTGTGGATAGGATCGCGCATTGTAGCAAGGCTACGTGGGGTTATGACCCTTCGGGGTAGATTCAGGTATTCTATTTCTATGATGTGAGACGGGGTCTCAGCCTTGTGTTGTGATGGACTGATGAGCTGGAGGTACAGCTCTTTCGTTTGAGTTATTTGTCCTGCTCTGAGTATGTTCAGATAGTTTCTTATTGGTTCGTGTATTATGCAAGTTGTGGCTTAGGCCTGTATCGAGGTGTCACATCACCAGAGTGGTGTGTTGGATTCGAGGTGATCATTGGAATCGTTGAAGAATACGAACAGATTTGATTTCAGCTTGTTAGAAGGATAATATCGAGGTACGGCCCGGAAATCTATTGTGGTATTAGTCAAAGGGAAGTGGTTTCATGAATGGTTGATCCGAGACATGGTTATGGTTTATCGCGTGTTTCATTTGTCCTTGTCAGTATACGAAAGTGTTGGAATAGGACTTTAGCTAAATAAGAGATTTTCTATCGGTATTTGGTTGTTGTGGGTAACTACTGTGAATAGAAGTTGTCGTTTCGAGTGTGTGGATTATGTGGTATATCAGATGGTCTCACCTGAGGGTGCGGGTATGGGTTATTACAGCTGGCTCGGGTTTATTCTGAATATAGATGTGAGGATTCTGATCTTGTGTATGATTTCAGAAAGTGCAATGTGGTTCTACGGTTTATGGTCTTGATGGATTGTGAGATTTCAGCTATGATGTGTTATTGGACCTATATGAGATAGGGTGACGTGGGATCACCCAGGGTATATGCTTGGTAATGTTATTCAGCTGTTGGTTGGCTTCTAGGACAACTCTGGGTACGCTCGAGGACGAGCGTTGGTTTAAGTTGGGGAGGATGTGACGACCCGACCCATCGTCTCATGAGTTACCGCTCTGTTTTTCCCGTTTTGTGCTTCTTCTTGTTTCATTATCAGTGTTTGGTGTGTTAGAGTTGATTTGGATTGGTTTTGGTAGAAAATGAGACACTTAGTCTCTTTAAGGAAGGCTTGTTTTGGAAAAGTCAACCAGACGTTGACTTATGAGTTATAGGGCTCGGATGTGATTTCCGGTGTTTTTGTTAGCTTCGGGGGATGATTTGTGACTTAGGAGCATGATCGGAATAGATTTTGGAGGTCCGGTGTAGAATTAGGCTTGAATTGGCGAAGTTAGTATTTTGGCGAATTCCGGTTGATAGGTGAGATTTTGATCCGAGGGTCGAAATGGAATTCCGAGAGTTGATGTAGCTTCATTAGGTGATTTTGGATATGTGTGCAAAATTTTAGGTCATTCGGACGTCGTTTGGTCGGGTTTTCGATCGAATGCGTGTTTCAGAAGTTTTTGAAAGAACTTAGGCTTGGATGTGATGTAATTTGGTGGTTTTAGTGTTAATCGTGGTGTTTTTATGATGGGAACAAGTTGAAATAATGTATTAGGATGTATTGGTATTTTTGGGTGAGGAGACGGTTAAACGGAGAGTTTTTGGATTTTTTTTGCAAGGAAATGAGCTGCTGGTATCTGGTATTTTCGCACCTGCGGTTATGGGACCGCAGGTGCGGTCTCGCAGGAGCGATGGTGAAGCCGCAGAAGCGAAAACCTGGGAAGTTGCCTGTTTCCGCAGAAGCGGTTGGGAAGTCGCATCTGCGAAGCCGCAGATGCGGAATTTGTTCGCAGAAGCAGATCTTTGAATCTTGGGATTTTCCGCAGAAGCCGAAGGAGACCGCATGAGCGAAAGTCGCAGAAGCGACGTTTGGACCACAAAAGCGTATTCTGCTGGACAGAAGTACTTAATTCATCTTCGCGAAATTTTGAAAGGGTAACATATTTCACTTCGGACTTGGGGAGTTTTTGGGCGATTTTGAAGAGGATTTCAAGGGCTTTGATCAGGTATGAATTCTTGGACTTAAAATATGATTTTATGGTGTAAATACATGGACTAGAGTTGAAGACTCAAGAAATTAAGGTACAAAAATGGTGGTTTAGGGTATGAACTCAAGAGAGTTAAGAATGGGTATTTGAGGGGTCAATTGGACCCCGATTCTGGTAAATTTGATATGTATAGACTCGCGGAGAGACGAGGAATCCAGTGATGTGAACTTTATAATTTTTTGAGAAGTAGGTCCGGGGCTCGGGTTTTGCTAGTTTCGAGATTTTTGCTATTTTTTGATTGTTTTCGATTGGGTATTGTTCCCTTAGCATATTGTGATGTATCCACTCTGATTTTGGATAGATTCGTCATGTGTGGAGGCCGATTTAAGGGGCAAAGTTGTCGCGAGCTAGAGATTTTGCCGGTTCGAGGTGAGTAATGCTTGTAAATGATATCCTGAGGGTTTGAAACCCCGAATTTGCACATCATAGTGCTGTATTGAGGTGACTTGCATACTGGATATGAGCGTGGGGTAGAGCATTGTTGGGGATTGTGACTTGGTCCATCCCGGTTGTTGATTTTTACCGCGTATTTGACTGAAACTACTTATTATCATCATAATTTGGGCTGATTGCCATGTTTGGGCTTCGTGCCAACTATGTGAATCCTTCGGGGATTGATATACTATTTTAGCATATCTTGCATATCATTTGGTTTCAGTCCAAGGTTTTAAATACTGTTTTTGCAAACACAGCCATATTCCTAAGTTTTGAAAACTCAAATGATATTTCAAATGATAATTCAGGCTGAGAACTACTGTTTTATAAATTCCTAAGGGGCTTATGATGATTTCTGGACTGAGCATGGATCGGGCTACGCACCGCAGTAGTGATTTTGAAACAGTGGTAACAATGGCACTGTATGATGTGACTTGAAATAGTGGTAACAATGACACTGTATGATGTAAATTGGTTGGGTAACAATGACTAACCAGGAATTAATTGATGCCACGAGATGGCTTGATATTGCGCTTGGGCTGTAGGAGCTCTTCCGGAGTCTGTATACACCCCCAGTGAGCGCCGTCGACAATAAATACATGGTTGGCTCGGACTGCACGCCGCAGTGGGTACCTGAGTGTACCGATCATATGCATTGCATTGCATTCATGCTTTTGTTCATTATTTGTTGTTTGTGATATTTCTTGAGATATATATCTGCGGTTATGGTATTATCTGATCACTCCTAAAGAGGATAACTTTCAGACAGTGGTAACAATGACACTGTATTATGCGTTTGGTCAGTTAACAACGACTGACCAGGAATAACACTGTGCGGTCAGGTAATAATGGCTGACCATGAACGAGAATAAGGCCCGAGGGGCGAGGTTCTGTGTATAGCGACACTAATTGTTTGAGATTATTTTTGCAACTATTGAAAATATCGTTTTCAAAAGAGATTTAAACTGAGCCAAGATATTTTCCAAAGATTTCACAGTTTCACTAATTTCTAAAGGATTTTTACATTGTTTTTATACAGCATGATGATCTGTTATACGTGTTTTCTTGCCGCTCAGTTATTATTTACTTTTATTACTCACTGAGTTGGAGTACTCACTTTATTCCCTGCACCTCGCGCGCAGATGCAGGTATTGGTTTACCCGGTAGCGGGTTTGAGCTGGTTTAGGATTTGCTATCGTAGCTGAGCAAAGTGACCGCCAGCGTTCGCGGCACCGGATTGTTTTTTCTTTCATTTGATTCCAGATTTTATTCTATGTATTACAGGCTTGTAGTTGACTTAAAAATTTTTCTAGATGCTCGTGACTTGTGACACTCCGATTTCGGGCTGATCCGGGGTGGGTTCCCTGTTTTATTACGTTTATTCCGCAATATGATTTCGTTATCTATGATTCAGACTTATTCATGCTAAGTAACTGTTAAAAGAGGCGTTGTTGTTCTGTTGGCTGGCCTTGTCTTCATGAGACGTGCCATCACGACCGGGTATGTGAATTGGGTCGTGACAGTTTTGGAAGGGGTATAATGATCATATTAACACGCATTTTTTGTGAGTTGGTTACGTAATCAATAATTTTTAAAAACATGGTATAGGTTAAAAGGCGGCATAAAAATAAGGTACAGATACAAATCTCCCGACTAGAAGGGACTCACCAACTTAAGACCTTCGGCCCAAACTCCAATATACCCAAGATCCCCCCGAGAGATTATGGCCCCTATCTGTTACGCCATGGTAGTTATTACTAGCAAGTATCTCGCCACCAGCTAGCCATATACCCAACGTGTAGGCTTGAAACTCGTAATCACATCCTACGGAGTAGAGACTATATGCACTTTACATCATGCACTTGTAACACATGCTAAAAAATCATGCACAACACTCCAGAAGTTATTATTTCAATTATATTCCTGAAGAATTGTACTACATGCTTGTGTAGCCCCCTCAAAGGCCGACATCTAATAAGAATCTCTCTATTAGCTCTTTAATTCAACTTTAATTGACATTTTTATCTCTAATTTCATTCAAAGCATTTTAGATAAATCTATTTGCTAGTGACCTTATAGTATAAATTTAATTATGTATTCTAAAATTAATTTTTAGGTTAAACAGTTTTGCGGTAGAAATTGAGTATTTGATCCAAAGTTTTATCACTTCTTCTCAATTTTATGCTACTCACTTGTTAATTATTCATTCAAGGGAAACTCAATGTCTGGAGTCAATAACCAGCCAGTGGACCTAGTAGCTCAACTAATGGATCAAACTGGAGGAAAACGAACTCCAAATGATTAATCTCCTAGAACTTCACCGTCCAGCTCAAGAGAAAATTTCTCAGCAAGATCCACTAGCAGCGGTGAAGAAAAATATCGGTTAGAGGAGACAGTGATATTTTTTATGACTCAACAACAATAGTTGAACACTCATATTAGAGAGGCGTCAAGGGTCCTCACGATTGGTGCAACAACACCGACACCAACCCTACCTTCGAGGGTACATCTTGATAAACCCCCAAC
Source organism: Nicotiana glauca (assembly GCA_026770625.1). Lineage (NCBI taxonomy): Eukaryota > Viridiplantae > Streptophyta > Magnoliopsida > Solanales > Solanaceae > Nicotiana > Nicotiana glauca. The sequence continues at coordinate 51,057 of MU675207.1, forward strand.
TTCAAACTGAGGAATATATGGATAGGGGGGCTTCCAAATGACACCGAAGCTAAAGGCTCAGGTACAACCGAAAACTCTAAGTTACAAAATTTGGTAGACAAGAAGATTACAAACACAGAAACTCTAGCCTCTGATGTGACGGGACAATAATAGAAGACAAAGGCCGGACCGAGATAGGAAAAATCATGGGCAAAGAAATAATATGATTTCATATCGAGCGGGAAAAGAACCTTAAATGTAAAAAATAGTGATTATCAATTCAGACCAAAGTTAGTCCACTACAACTTCAATGTCAATGTGTTCGAGTTAGTAGAGATGCTCAAAGATATAGGAAGCAAAGTAAGGTGGCCAAAATAAATAAGAACAAATCCAAGTAAACAGAGCCAAGAGTTTTGGTGCGAATTCCATAATGATCATGGCCACAAGATCACCGATTGTAGAGAACTTCAAAATGAAGTTGACCCCTTTTGCAAACATGGATATCTCACTAAACTCTTCAATGAGAAGGTAAGCAGTCCTATATGAAGAACAAAAGTAAGGAAGAGCCGCCCTGGGTCCTGTCACCAAAATGAGTAGTCAATTTCATATTTGACGGAGAAAAAGTGAACGAAGTGACTTTGACAGCAGCGAAGAAGTTTCCAAAAGTATCCATTTCACATGAAAACATACCCGATGGACATTATATAGAGAAAGTATAAGCTTTTGATGGAGAAGAAACATGTGGACTAACCATGACCTACATTGATGCTTTGGTAATAACCCTAAAAATTCTAGATGCTAATGTTAGACGAGTTCTACTAATCCAAGCAGCTCGGCAGTAATCATCCAATTATGGGTGATCAAGGAGATGCAACTCACAAGCCAGATCATCCCGAAATTATGGATGCTCTATGGGTTCAACAATTTCAGTGAAATGACTCGAGGTGAGGTTATTCTAAGAAATTTTGTGAAAGGGATAGACAAAACAACCCAATTTCAAGTTGTAGCAGGTGACATGGCTTACAACACCATCTTTGGGAGGCCTTAGATTAATGATATGGATGCAGTTCCATCTACACTACATCACGTGATAACATTACTAACAAAATGGGGGATCCAAGAAACCCGAGGGAAGCAAAGAACAGCTCAGGAGGTTAATTTGATAGCAGTTGCAAGGAGCCTTCCCAAAGACGAAGCAACAAAATAGCAACCAAAGCAACCGAATTCCAAAGCACTGTAACTCCATCAGGTGAAGTTGATCCAAAAGGAACCGAGTAGAAGACACTAACATCCCAGATAAAATCGTCAAACCGGAGGAGTCCAATTCCTCCAAGTTGATGTTTGAGGAATTGGAAAAAATGATCCTCTTTGTTAATTTCCCGAAAAGAAAGGTTCATGTGGGCTCGAGACTCAGCCTGAGTTAAAACGTAAGTTGATCAAACTTTTATGTGCTAAGACAGATTGTTTCTCTCGATTGCATGCAAATATGACATCAGTTGATACTCAATTTTACTAGGGTGAGCGTCGGTCGGTTCGGTCAATTATTATGAAAGTACAGTTCGGTTTATCAGTTTTCAATTTTGTAATATTAATAACCAAATCAAACTAAAGTATTTATGGTTCGGTGCGATTTTTTCAAGGTTCGATTCAGTTATTTTTGATTTAGTTTTTCGGTTATTAACGGTTCAAAATTTTTATATGCGACGTAGACTACTGATCTATAGGCCGGCCTCTAGCTAGCAGTCCAGTTAATAGAGATAGACATGTGCCATTGAAAGATTTCAGAATAAAATTTTCATTTGACAAACAAGGCAGCATTTGATAGATAGACATGTCCAGTCAATACTATGCTTATTGGTCTTCTACTGCTTTGATTTTTTTTGTTCTTACTTTTGGAATAAAACGACGCATAACGCCAATTCACTTGGTCACTTAGACCAATTAATAGGCGAAATAACAACTGCAAAAGCACAACCAATTTTTAAAAAACAGGGCAGCATAAGGATTTAACAATTTGAGACAAAATTTTGGTTTTTCGGTTTAACGAAAAATCAAAACACCAAGACCGTAAACAGCACCAAAAAACCGAAATTCATGGTTCGGCCAATTTTTTCGGTTCCGTCGGTGCTATGCCACTGATATTAGTCTATATAGATAATATTCACACCTTGATATTACCAAGCTTTATTATTGTTTTATAGGCGAATTGATAACAAAATGCTCTAATTGGTGTTCTTTTGCTTCGCAGGTAATAATCTAAGTGAGGAAGCATTTCAGAGTATTTTGGAGTCGATAATGTGAAGAAAACGCCCAATCAAGAAGCAACCAAGCATAAAGAAGATAAAATGGACTGAGGTGAAATCCACCGCGACCGCGGTGGAACCACGACAGAGAATTACGTGAGGCAGAATGTTCAGCCTTCACTGCGGTCGCACCGCGGCCGACCGCATCCACGGTGAACTGTTCAATTGCCAAAAAATTGGGGACCAAAGTGTAATTTGGGGAAAACTTGTTCCAAACACTTATAAAATTTAGAAGCTCGCCCAAGACATAGTTAAGCTTGTTTTTAGACTACTTTGGAGGCAAGAACAAGTGTGAGAAGATCAACCAAACATTAGAATTTTTCTATCTCCTTTTAATTCTTGCAATTATACATTATGAACAACTTCGTAGTTTTATCTTATTTTGTTATGAGTAGCTAAACAATTATCTAGGGTTGATGAAACCAATTGTTGGTTGAAGTTTTGACTCAACATGTTAAAATCGAGCTGGATTTATTATATGATTGTTCAACTATGTTTTGTATGGTGATTAATTGAATAGGCCCTTGATTAATCGTGTCTAATTACCTTATATTGCTTGAGAAAGAATATTAGGTTAGATTGATGTTGAACAACACCACTTTTGGGTAATTGAAGAGATTCATTAGTTGAACTTAAAAGTGGGTTTAGAGATAACGAAACTTTGGTGGGACAATTTAAAGCGGCACATATTGTCAGCTAGAGTAGTTCGAGAGAATTCTCTAGTAAATTATTGTAGTTTATTGAGAGATAATTACGATACCCATAGCTCATAATCCTCATAGAGTATTACAGTAAGATTATAGCAAAAGAGTCAAGATCGAAACTAGCAATTGGGGAAATCACTGCCCTATACCTTTTGTACCATTGAATTATCTTTAATCTAGCATATTGTTATTTCCAATATTATTTGAAGTAGTTAAACAAAACCCAAGATTGATTGAAAAAAATCTTGCATCTAGAAATCGGTTGAGTTGATAATAGAATTTCCAAAGAGTTGTAATAGATCGGTAGTTCCCTGAGGATTCGACTCCAGACTTAAAACCAGATTATATTTGCAACAACCGCTTTGTCTTTTAGAAGGCATAGTTGGGCGAGATTAAATTTTGGCACCGTTGCCGGGGAACTAACGGTGTTATTTATTACAACTTAGAAATAGTGTTAGAATTATTAGTTTAAATCAATTTTCGAAGGTGTTAAACAATCTTTTCATTGAAATTCTCACGTTTGAACCTTGTGGAATTCAGGTGTATGCCTAAAAATTCTACGAGGACTGGAGAACTGCTAAAAGGACTCTCAGACCCCGAAAAAACATTCAGGGTATTGAACCGTGCTAATAAGAGGATCTAACAATCACAACAACCACACCGGCTTGAATTTGACATGGGTGACGTAGAAAACGTCAACGAAAATGTCGGGGATGCACCAGCTGCCGCAAACATTAGAGTAGTGGCACCTCTTATGCCAGAAGCTGCACTTTATGATTGGGCACAACCTATAACTGACAACCTGGCTACTGCCATAGCTGTGCCCCCAACTCAAGCGGAGACATTCCAGACCACCAACAACATGCTGCATCTTCTGCAAAATAAGGAATTGTTCTTCGGGTCACACATTGAAGACCCTCAGCAACACTTGAAAATTTTTATGTTGATTTGTGTGACCCAAAGGCAGCCTAATGTGACCCCAAAATCTATCAAGTTGTTAATGTTCCCATTCTCTGTGACTGGGGAAGCTCAGACTTGGTTAAATTTGCTCCCTATTAATTCCATTATCACCTAGGAGGAATTAGTCAAGCAGTTTCTGAACAAGTTCTACCTGCCCAACAAGACTGCAAGGTAGATTGATGAAATATTGCAGTACAAGCAGCACCCGACTGAGACCTTGCAGGAAACTTGGGAAAGATTCAAAGGGATGCTAGTGAAGTATCCTCACCATAGTATTCCAGACCAGATGCTCAGTGAGAGCTTCTACATAGGGTTAGCTGACGATCTAAAGGCCAATGTGGATGCTTCAGTTGGAGGTGCATTTTTGAGTAAGACATTCACCAAGTGCAAGGTCCTTCTTGACAAGATGTCCCAAAATTCGGGGTGGATGACTTGAGGTACAACACTGGCACCCATAGTACATTCAGTTCCTCTTGACCCAAATAATTCGCATGCAGAGAATATAGCCATACTCATGACTCAGATGAGTATATTGACAAAGATGATTGATGAGATGGGTACAAAATAGGTGCATATTGTTGACATAACAAATGAAGGACTGTGTACACCCTGTGTTAATCAGTCTTATGTGTGTTTATGGAATGGAGAAAGTGACAATCAAGGGGCTGAGAAAATATGAATTATGTCAACAACTTTGGGGGTCAGAGACAAGGAGGACAGTAGTGGAGACCGTCAACCAATTAGCAATATAGGCCAAACATGCCACAACCTGGGGGTATGCAACCTCAAGGACAAATGGTACCATACCATCAGAGACAACAGGGCTATCTACAGCAGAACCAACAATAATTGACATATCAGCCACCTCCTCAGCAGCAAGATAACAACATGGTAGAGATCAGGGGTATGCTTTAGAAACTCATTGGGACAAATGGTAAGATACAGGAAAAGTTGGCAGTGCATGATTCAGCTATAAAAAAACATTGAAACTCAGTTGGGGCAGTTGTCTATGGCTTTAAACAACCGCCCCAGGGAACATTGCCAGTGGACACAAACATTAACCCCAAGGAGCAAAACTCGAATTAGCTTATGGTAGTAAGTCTCTGGAATGGGAGAGATTTAGAAAAAGAGTAGGAATTTGCACAAGCCAGCAAAGAGACTATGCCAGCCACTCCAGTTCCACTAGAGGTAGATGAACTAGCAAAACTTACTGAAGTGGTGGTTGAATAGGGTCAAGATGAAAATGGTAAGGCTAAGGTGAGCGAACAAGCTGCAGAACAGGTGATACCTCTTGTACCACAGAACCCCAACAGAGAGAAGCCAGCAAGCAGTGCACAAAGGATGATACCTGCACCATTCCCTCAGAGACTAGTAAAACAAAAGAAGGAAGATCAATACAGGAAATTCATGAAAATGATGCGTCAAAGTCAGTTGACTATTCTTTTGATGGATGCATTGAGGGATATGCCAGGCTATGCAAAGATGATGAATGACCTAATGTCACAGAAGTTTGATTTTCAGGACCTATCCACAGTAACTCTGATGCAGACCTGTAGCGCAGTAGTGACAACACCCATGGCTCAAAAGATGTCTGACCCAGGTAGCTTTACTATTCCACGCACTATTGGGAGTTATGCCTTTGCAAAGGCATTATGTGACTTAGGAGCCATCATAAATTTGATGTCGCTGGCTATATACACCAAACTGGGCATTGGCAGAGCTAGACCGACTTTGATGCTGCTGCAACTGGCTAACCGCATGGTTAAAAGGCCAACTGGGATTCTTAATGATGTGTTGGTACAAGTGGGGAAGTTTGTGTTCCCTACAGACTTTGTTACTCTTGATTGTCAGGTAGATAAGGATATACCTATCATTTTAGGGAGGCCATTCTTAGCCACTGGGAGAGCACTGATTGATTGTGAAACTAGAGAATTAAAAATGAGGTTGAACGATGAAAAAGTCATAATCAACATTCAACAATCCATGAGGAGACCCAGTGAATATGCTAATTGCTCCCTAGTGGAGGCAGTGGATATGATCCTGCACGAAGATGATGTGACCTAGACTGCTAAAGATCCATTGGTGGCATGCCTGACAAATTTAGAGGAGATGGATAGTGAAGGATTAGCTGAGTTGGTCATGGCACTTGAAGGCCAAAGATTCTGGAAAAAGGAACTTCAGTTCGTGTCCCTTGAGTTAGAAAAAAGGGCTACACCTCCAGCAAATCCATCAGTAGAGGAACCACCCAAGCTGGAGCTTAAACCGCTCCCAGCTTGTAAGGCCCCGAAAAGTTTTTTCGAATAATTAAAGATTTTGTCGTGCGAAGGTAGGCTAAATTATTTTATTTCGTGTGCAAATGAGGATTTATGATATTATGGATATCAATTGGATATGGTAATAAGTGTGTAGGTCTTATTATAAGTGATTTGAGGTCTAAGGAGAGGCCTAAGTCTAAGCCAAGTTGGCAAATTGTATATTAGACGAAATCTGTAAATGAGTGCGCACAATAACTTAATTTGAACAGTCATATCTCCCGTTATATAAGGATTTGTGTGATATCAAATTAAATCCCTGTGAGTCTAGTTTCCAACGTAACAAACCGTTCGTCATTTGGAGGTGTATACAGAAAGTTATGACCATTTTACTCGGAAGGTGTCACTAGCGCGACCACTAGCGTGAAGTCGCGCATTTATCGGAGTATTCTGCCTCTGACGCGCGAAGAGCGCGTGAAGTCATGCACGAACACACTTTTAATACCCCAAGACCGGGTCTAGAGGGTTCCCATGCTATTTTTGGAGCAAGGGCTTGCTCTCTCAAGGGGATTTCGTCCCAAACTTCATGACTATGATCCAAGGTAAGATTGTTGGAGTATTTTGAGTTGATTACTACTCTTAAACACATATATTAACAAGGATTAATCTGGAAAATCCATATAAATTCATTCAAATCCTTGAATTTATCAAGAACACCACAAGTGGGGATTCTCAAGATTCTTACTACAAGAGGTATGTCTATCATCTCTAACTACTCTATGGTGATTATTTATGCATGATATATACATTAGAACTCTTGGATTAATGATTGAAAGCCATTAGTGCCTAACATAGGTTGTGTTGGTTGTAGAGATTATGAAATAGGTTAATTAAGGAGGTTGATGGTTGAGTATGAACGAATGGATATACATATGTTGTTGGAAGTTATAAATTGGTTAGGAATGATGGTGGAATGAATTGTTGGTTAGTGGTGATGGTTGGATGAACTAAAACTATGGTTATGAGACGTAAAAATCTATACCTACAAGGTGTTTAATAATATGCCTAAATGGCATAAGTTATGGAATTTGTCACTAATATTGGTCCTATTGAATGTTGTAGATTGAAGTTACTTAAGTGTATTGGAACATTGTAGTATCATTAAGGGGGGAAATCCCAGGTATGTATGGCTAACTTTAACCTTTGTAAAGTCAACTTGTTTGGAGTACAAGAAATTGGTACGTGTTATTTATGTGAACTATTTGTGAATTTTGGTTGTTTCACGGGTGTTAAGGCAAGATGACCTATTTCATGAATTCTTGTGATTAATATGTCTTGAACGTTGTTGGTTAAGTTTTCCCAATATAATGGTGTAAGTAATTGGCAATAAACCAAATGTGATTGTGAAAGTGTTATGTGGTAAGAGTTGAGAAACAAATGATGGAAGGAAATCATAAATGATGCAATTGGAACAACTATGGTAATAACATATTTGACTTGTTGTGGGTAATTATTATGGTGACTTAAATTGCATATGAGTTGTTGAATATGATGGAAATGGTATTGATAGCTACAGAAATTCTTGTGAATTGTTGTGGTTTCTCTTTGAGAATTATTGTTGTTGTTGTTATATGTGAATTGTTGTTGTTGTTGTTGTTGTTGTTGTTGTTGTTGTTGTGTTGTTTGTGAACTATGACTTGTTCGGTGGGATCGGGTTGCACGCCGCAACATGAAGTAATAAGGTGTGGGTTGTGGTGATAAGGGTGACAGAGGTAATAAGGGTGGAAAAGTGATCGAAATCACTATTGAAATGAAATTATGAAAAAGATTGTGAAATCATTGAAGTGAAAATGTTGAAGAGGAAAAAGGAGAGATTGTAAACTTGTTTGACTTGGTTGTACCTTTCATGTGTATTTGATTGTTGATTCTATTACTGATCTTTACTTGTGTATGGTTTGAGTTTACTAAGGGTAAAGTTTGTTCATACATACCAGTACAATTCAAATGTACTAACGTCTCTTTTGCCGGGGGCACTACATTAGTGTTATGATTGTAGGTGGTTCTATAGCAGGTACTCCAGTCCACCAGCAGTAGCACTCCTTCACTCTCCGTCCGTTGTATTGGTGAGCCCCTTTCTTCTCGGGGCCCTGCGTGGCTCAAGCCGCTTTTATTCCAGAGTCTTGTTTTGTTTTTTGTGTAAGATATAGCCGGAGCCTTGTCGCTAGCAAGTTTTGGTTGAGTTCCTAGTATTCATAGAGGCTCCGTAGACACAATGTGGGTGGTGTATAAAAGTATTTTAGGTAGTAACTGTACGGTTCGGAATCTTGGTCCACGTTGGTAAATGTTGTATGTATTTTTGCAAGTCTTGGTATCAAATGTTGGAAATGATAAAAAGTAGAAACAAACTCAAGTTGTAAGTTTATGTTTAAGTCTTAAACTGCTATTTCAAAAGAATAATGTATATTGGAATCACGGGGTAACGCGTGGGATAGGAAAGGCAATTCCAGGTCCGCTTGACTGGGGTCCTCCGGTTGAGCGCCGATCGTGTCCCTCGGTTTTGGGGCGTGACAAATTTGGTATCAGAGATTAAGGTTTTAAAGTGTCCTAGGATGTCTCGGAGCCGTGTCTAGTAGAGTCATTCTTATCGGTGTGTTGTCGACCACATCTATAAGTTGGAGGCTACATGGACATTTAGGAAT
>MU675207.1:65917-89074 GCA_026770625.1 Nicotiana glauca
TGATTTGGGGTCTAAGGAGAGGCCTAAGTCTAAGCCAAGTTGGAAAATTGCATATTAGACGAAATCTGTAAATGAGTGCGCACAATACCTTACTTTGAACGATCATATCTCCAGTTATATAAGGAGTTGTGTGATGCACAACCTATCAAATTAAAGCCCTGTGAGTCTAGTTTCCAACGCAATAAACCATTCCTTATGTAAAGGTGTATACAGAAAGTTATGACCATTGTACTCAGAAGGTGTCACTAGCACAACCACTAGTGCGTAGTCGCGCATTTTTCAGAGTATTCTGCCTCCGACGCGCAAAGAGCGTGCGAAGTCACGCACGAACAGACTTTTAATACCCCAAGACCGGTTCTAGAGGGTTTCCAAGCCATTTTTGGAGCAAGGGCTTGCTCTCTCAAGGGGATTTCGTCCCAAACTTCATTACTATGATCCAAGGTAAGATTGTTGGAGTATTTTGAGTTGATGACTACTCTTAAACATATATATTAACAAGGATTAATTTGGAAAATCCATAAAATTTCATTCAAATCCTTGAATTTCTCAAGAACACCACAAGTGAGGATTCTCAAGTTTCTTACTACAAGAGGTATGTCTATCATCTCTAACTACTCTATGGTGATTATTTATGCATGATATATACATTAGAACTCTTGGGATAATGATTGAAATCCATTAGTGCCTAACCTAGGTTGTGTTGGTTGTAGAGATTATGAAATGGGTTAATTAAGGAGGTTGATGGTTGAGTATGAACGAATGGATATACATATGTTGTTGGAAGTTATAAATTGGTTAGGAATGATGGTGGAATGAATTGTTGGTTAATGGTGATGGTTGGATGAACTAAAACTATGGTTATGAGACGTAAAGATCTATACCTACAAGGTGTTTAATAATATGCCTAAATGGCATAAGTTATGGAATTTGTCACTAATATTGGTCCTATTGAATGTTGTAGATTGAAGTTGCTTAAGTGTATTGGAACATTGTAGTATCATTAAGGGGGGAAATCCCAGGTATGTATGGCTAACTTTAACCTTTGTAAAGTCAACTTGTTTGGAGTNTTTGAGAAACAAATGATGGAAGGAAATTATAAATGATGCAATTGGAACAACTGTGGTAATAACGTATTTGGCTTGTTGTGGGTAATTATTATGGTGACTTAAATTGCATATGAGTTGTTGAATATGATGGAAATGGTATTGATAGCTACAGAAATTCTTGTGAATTGTTGTGGTTTCTCTTTGAGAATTATTGTTGTTGTTCTATGTAAATTGTTGTTGTTGTTGTGTTGTTTGTGAATTGTGACTTGTTCGGTGGGATCGGGTTGCACGCCGCAACATGAAGTAATAAGGTGTGGGTTGCGGTGATAAGGGTGGCAGAGCTAATAAGGGTGGCCAAGGTAACAAGGGTGGAAAAGTGATTGAAATCACTATTGAAATGAAATTATGAAAAAGATTGTGAAATCATTAATGTGAAAATGTTGAAGGGGAAAAAGGAGAGATTATAAACTTGTTTGTCTTGATTGTACCTTTCATGTGTATTTGATTGTTGAGTCTATTACTGATCTTTACTTGTGTATGGTTTGAGTTTACTTAGGGTAAAGTTTTTTTATACATACCGGTACAATTCAAATGTACTGACGTCCCTTTTGCCGGGGGTGCTACATTCGTGTTATGATTGTAGGTGGTTCTATAGCAGGTACTCCAGTCCACCAGCAGTAGCACTCATTCACTCTCCGTCAGTTGTATTGGTGAGCCCCTTTCTTCTCAGGGCCCTGCGTGGCTCAAGCTGCTTTTATTCTGGAGTCTTGTTTTGGTTTTTGTGTAAGGTATAGCCGGGGCCTTGTCGCCGGCAAGTTTTGGTTGAGTTCCTAGTATTCATAGAGGCTCTGTAGGCACAATGTGGGTGTTGTATAAAAGTATTTTGGGTAGTAACTGTATGGTTCAGAATCGTGGTCCACGTTGGTAAATGTTGTATGTATTTTTGCAAGTACTTGGTATCAAATGTTGGAAATGATAAAAAGTAGAAATAAACTCAAGTTGTAAGTTTATGCTTAAGTATTAAATTGCTATTTCAAAAGAATAATGTTTATTGGAATCACGGGGTAACTCATGGGATAGGAAAGGCAATTCCAGGTCTGCTTGACTGGGGTCCTCCGATTGAGCGCCGGTCGTGTCCCTCGATTTTGGGGCGTGACACAACTCAGCTCAGGTACGCTTTCTTAGGGCCTGTTCTACTTTTCCTGTTATTATATCATCTGGTTTGCTAGATGTGTAGGTAGAGCAGCTCCTAAAGGTACTACAGGAATGTAAGATTGCCATTGGTTGGAACATGGCAGACATTAAGGGCATCAGCCCAGCCTTTTGTATGCACAAGATTCTCTTGGAAGAAGGGAACAAACCTTCCAGAGAACATCAATGAAGGCTGAAACCGAATATGAAAGAGGTGGTGAAGAAGAAAGTGATCAAATGGTTAGATGCGGGAATCATCTTCCCCATCTCTGACAGCAATTGGGTCAGCCCTGTCCAATAGGTGGCAAAAAGGGGGGAATGACGGTTGTACAAAATGAGAACAATGAGTTGATCTCGACTAGTACAGTCACGGGATGGCGGATTTGCATGGATTACCGGAAATTGAACACATCCACCCGGAAGGACCACTTCCCCCTGCCATTTATTGACCAAATGTTGGACAAGCTGGTCGAGCGATCACATTTTTTTTCTTGGATGGATATTCGGGATACAATCAGATCTCAGTAGCCCCTGAAGACAGAGAGAAAACATCATTCACTTGTCCGTATGGGATCTTCGCCTTTCGGAGAACGCCTTTTGGTATTTGCAAATACACCAGTGACATTTCAACGGTGCATGTTAGCCATTTTCACAAACACGGTGGAGGATATTATGGAGGTTTTTATGGATGATTTCTCCGTGGTGGGGGATTCATTCGAGGACTGTCTTCACAACCTAAGAAGGGTGCTCAAAAGATGTGTGGAGACAAATTTAGTGTTGAATTGGGAGAAGTGCCATTTTATGGTACAAGAAGGGACAGTCCTGGGGCATCGAGTGTCCAGTAAGGGAATTGAGGTTGACCATGCTAAGGTTGACATGATTGAGAAGTTGCCACCACCTACTTCAGTCAAGGCGGTGAGAAGTTTCCTTGGGCACGCCGGGTTCTACAGGCGATTCATAAAAGATTTCTCTAAGATTGCTAACCCGTTATGTAAACTCTTTGAAAAGGATCACCCCTTTGTGTTTGCATTAGATTGCAGGTTGGCATTTGAGGAGTTGAAGAAAAGATTAGTGACTGTACACATCATTGTTGCACCCAACTAGGAGCAACTGTTTGAGCTCATGTGCGATGCAAGTGATTATGCTATAGGAGCAGTCTTGGGGCAGCGAAAAGATAAGCTGATGCACCCGATTTACTATGGAAGCAGAACACTAAGCGGTGCACAACTCAATTACACCGTGACGGAAAAGAAGATGTTGGCTGTCGTTTTGGCATTCGAAAAATTCAGGTCATATTTGGTTGGCTCAAAATTTATTGTTTACACTGACCATGCAGCAATTAGGTACCTGATAGAAAAAAGGAGTCAAAGCCACGTTTGATTCACTGGGTTCTTCTGTTACAAGAATTTGATCTGGAGATACATGACAGAAAAGGGACAGAGAACCAAGTGGCTGACCACCTCTCAAGGTTGGAAGGAGCTAAAAAGAAGGTAGAGGTTGAGGATATAATAGAGACATTCCTGGATATACGGTTACTAGCAATGATAATGGAGGAGCACCGTGGTATGCTGACATTGCTAATTATTAACAAGTGGTATTGTACCTCATGAACTCTCCTCAATTCAAAAGAAAAAGTTCTTTCGTGATTGTCGGTCTTATTATTGGGATAAACCTCTATTGTTTAAAATTTGTATAGATAACATGATCCGGCGGTGCATCCCTGAGAAAGATCAAAATTCTATTTTTGCAAGCTTGCCATGCTTCACCATATGGTGGAAACTTTAAAGGAATTCGGACAGCAGCTAAGGTGTTTGAGTCGGGCTTATATTGGCCAACTCTGTTCAAGGATGCCCATGCTTGGGTCAAAAGTTGCGATGAATGCCAAAGGACATGCAACATATCTCGCAAACATGAGATGCTAATGACCACAATTCAAGAGGTGGAGGTTTTTGACATGTGGGGATCGATTTTATGAGGACATTTGTTAGCTTGTATGGTAACAAGTACATATTGGTAGCAGCTGACTACGTCTCCAAGTGGGTTGAAGCAGTGGATCTCCCGACCAATGATGCTAAAGGGCTAACATGCTTTCTGAAGAAGAACATTTTTTCACATTTTGGCACCCCAAGAGCTATACTCAGTGATGGCAGAACACATTTCTGTAATAGAAAATTTGCACAGTTGTTGGAAAAGTATGGAGTTTGTCAAAAGGTGACCACCCCCTACCACCCACAGTCGACCGGGCAAGTCGAAGTGTCCAACAGGGAGATTAAAAGTGTCCTTACAAAAACAGTGAATGCAACAAGGACTGATTGGGCAAGGAAGCTGGATGATGTATTGTGGGCATACCGGACATCCTTCAAAACTACAATTGGTATGTCACCGTACAAGTTGGTATTTGGAAAGGCATGCCACCTCCCGGTTGAGCTTGAGCACAAAGCTCTTTGGGCATTGCGGCAATTGAACTTGGACATGGAGACCGCAGGCACTAACAGAGTCACTGGGTTACATGAGCTAGAGGAATTCAGGTTCCAGACATTTGGGAGTGCTATATTATACAAAGAACAGATGAAACTGATGCATGACAAGCACATCGTGGACCGAAACTTCAAATTTGGAGAGCTAGTGTTATTATACAACTCCAGATTGAGATTGTTTCCGGGTAAGTTGAAGTCCCGATGGTCAGGACCCTTTAAAGTGGTGAAAATGTTCCCAAGTGGAGCTATTGAGATTGAATCAGAGGATGGGACGAATAAGTTCACAGTGAATGGGAATAGTTTGAAATACTACCTTGGAATGACAAATGAGAAAGGGGATATAGAGATAATAATGTTGGAAGAGCCCCAGTACGTGAATGAGGAGTGATGCTCCGAGCTTGCGTCGTGCCGCGACGTTAAATCAGGCGCTGCGTGGGAGGCAACCCATGAATTTTGTAGTTTTTGTTTCTTATGTAAGTTCTCATTATAAAAAAAAACTGGGCATCGCACCGCGAACGCGGTAAAACGGCGGTGAAAGGCGAGTATTCTACCTCAATTTTGCCAGACCCACAGCGACCGCAGTGAAAGGCGAGTATTCTGCCTCACCGTATTTAACCCACCGCGGCCGCGGTGGGACCGCGATGGGTACCAGGTAAGTATTTTTTTTTAAAATTTTGTTTCTTTTTTTCTTCTCTTTCTTTATTCTTCTTTTATTTTATAACTCTAACCCTCTTATTCTATTTCCCCGAACACCCACCTAACCCCCCTCACTTCTCCAATTCTCTCTCTCGCTCTAAACCCTACCCTCTCAAATTCTTCTTCTTCTTCTTCTTCTTCTTCTTCTTCTTCTTCTTCTTCTTCTTCACTCCTCCTACTTCCCCATATCCATTCCTCTCCTTCTCTCCCCCATCAAGGTATGTTAACCCGTACCTTTTCTTTTGTATTTCATTTTAGTTGTATTTTAGTTCATGTTTATAATTATGTAGTAATTTTAGTAGATTGTTGTTGTTTTTCTTCTTTTTTTTTTCTTTTGAATTTCGTTTTTGTAGTCACTAGTGAAGGGGTTTTGTATATAATGTGGTGGAGAGGTGTATGTTTGTGGGTGTTGCACTACTTGTTGTAGGGTGTAAGTGTGTAGTCCAACTTGTGATTTGGGGGAAACATTGAAGTATCCATAGGGGATGCATATGTGAGGAGTTGTCTTGCTCACAAGATGTTCGGGAAATTTCCCCAATGGAGTTATAAGGGCTAATGTGACATGGTTGTGGTGAAGTATGAGTAACCACCCATAGTTCACATATCTCACACCCTCACTGATAGGTGTTTCTCTGTTTGGCAGGTAAAAATAATCCATATAGGAAGAGACGCAACACCGGGTCCTCCGCTAGTGGACCGGGCAGCTCCTCAAGAGCTAGGGATCAAGCTAGTGCGGCTCAGTTTGATCGCACTAGGTTTGTCTCCAAACCAGCGGAGGACAGGTACAATGCAAAGGCATCTAAGAAATTGTTACATGAGGTGCATATTGATCGGGAAGCCTTAGAAGTGGAATGATCGAATATCTTTAATGAGTTGAGGAAGTGTCAGCTGGACATCTTCTTTGATGAACCGGAGGAGGCTAATATTCAGATGGTAAGGGAATTCTATGCTAACTGCTCGAAATATGAGAATAGGGTTGTTACTATACACAATACCCAGGTAAATGCATCCATCAAGGCCATTCGTAGGGTATACCAGCTGCCAGTGTTTAGGGGAGAATCTGATGTTTATCATACTTATAGCCGAACAAGTGCCTTATGGGCAACTCTTCTTGAGACTATCTGTGTGCCAGACATAGAATACATATGGATAAAGCACTGGATCACACTTAACTCCCAGTCTCTCAATTGGGAGGCTAAGTGTTGGCTCATGAAAATCAAAAGTCGGTTGTTGCCCTCCAGCAATACGACCGATGTCAATCAACCACGAGCAGCAACGATCTACTGTTTCATGGCCCACAGGGATTTTGATGTGGCCTAGCTCCTCCATGACGAGATGTTTATTAGATCACCTGAGTTACTCAAAGGCTTCGACTTTCCTTATCTAGTCACCAAGCTGTGCCGTCTTGCTAGAGTCCCTGAAAACCTTAGAGTTGATGGGAAATTGCGAATGAAAGCCCCATTCCTGGCAAGAAAAATCAGAATTGGGATAGAGCCGATGGTGAATGTTGATGAATCGGATGATGAATCTGATGATGATGATGCTGAGGTAGCTGAGGTCCTACCACCTACGAGAGTTGAAGAGGCGGGCACATCACAGCCCCGCCGAAGTACTCGCCTGATATCCTTGGAGCAGGAAATGGCTGGTCTCCGCACTTCTGTCACAGATTTGGGCACTAGAGTTGACACTCTGACCACTCAACAGGCAAAGTCGGAGAAAAAGATTATGGGATGGCTTCGAGCGCTAGGACAGGCATGTCACCTCGATGCTGGAACCGTCTCTAATCAGGATTGATCTTCATGGAAGTCCCCCTTCCTTACTCTACTCTTTCTTATTTGACAAGGGGACATGCCATATTTTTAAGTGTGGGGTGGGGGATGGCTATTGTTGTATGATGTTGTTGTAAATAGATTGTGTAACTTTGTATGATGTTGCTTTATCTTTGTTTGATTGGTATGGTAGGGTCATGTAATTAACTTTGACTTGGCCCAAAGACGGACACCTTTCGACAGGTCTCTTGAGGGACATGAGTCAAAAAAAAAAAGAGGACATAAGGACTCTTCCATATGACGGATAATTGAAACAGTTCTTGAGGGAAGTTAGTCTAGAGAAAATAACAAAAGGATTTTTCATTTTTTATTTTTAGGTAGTGTAGTAACTCCCCCTTGGTTTTTCTTTGGGCCACAGTTCATTTCCAAAGGTTTAGCTTGAACCGGGTGTAGGTAGTTTTTGTTTATTTTGTTTTTAGTTTTAGTTAGCATTGATGGGCTACGAGCTGAAATAGAAAGAGAATTTCTTGGCGTTAATACACCCGAACACAATCGACACTAGAGTGTAACGCCTAGTCTCAATGGTTGACTCTTGCTAAAGTGCCTTAAAGTTGTATGTTTGTAGCTGACTTGAACACTCAAAAGAGAATGTCTTGATAAATCAATCCGGAGTGAGCCATATGCCATGTGTGTATGAGCTATACTGTATTCTATGCTTTACATTTGATGCCTAGAACTTGCCCTGTGTGTTTGCAAAGCGAAATAGTAGCTTCATTCAGTCTTAGAAGTGATATATGCATTTCTTTGTTAAGCCAGATATATAACGTAAACCCACCTTAATATAATACATTGTAGTTAACCCCGTTGAGCCTGTAAGCCTATTTCTTTGGCAACCACATTACGAAGCTTACCCAATTGTTTGAACAACCTTCTGTTTGAACTCTTTTACCTCCCATGAGCACTTGAATAGCCTTGACATATGCAAAAGTTAAAGTGTGGGGTGTGTCACACCTCATTTTTACTACCGCACCCCGCGAAGGGTATAATAAAGGGAGTTTTTTCAATTAAAGGACAATCGAAACGGGTTCGTTTATTAAGAGATTCAGAGTCGCCACTTGGGAGATTTATGGTGTCCCAAATCACCGGTTTGAATCCCGAATCGAGGAAAATATTGACTCTATATTACAGTCCGCGAACCAAAAATCCGGATAAGAAATTCTATTAACCCGGGAGAATTCTGTTAACTCGGGAGAAGGTGTTAGGCATTCCCGAGTTTCGTGGTTCTAGCATGGTCGCTCAACTGTTATATTTGGCTTAAATTATCTAATTTTAATACATGTTCAAACCTATGTGCATTTTTAACCTTTTAACCGCATTTATTATTATTTTAATAAGAATTGCAACGTCGTGAAAATACATCTCGAACCACGTCACATCAATGTACCCGTGATTATTGACATATTTTGACTCCGTTGAGATTTGAATTTGAGTCACATAAATGTGCACACGAGTTTAAGAAGGTAGAATTATTAAACACGCGCCTAAAGAGACTGACGCGTTATTATTTTGGGGAAGGCCGTGAAGTTCGCTAAACGGCCCGTCCCGAAATCAAAGTATTTATTATAGACATTTATTGAGGGCCCCGCAGTTTGTGCGTTTCATTTGGCGAGGCTCGTCTCATTTTTTATTTTTTTTATTTTAGGATATCCTAAAGAAACTATGATTTTTCTATTTTTATTTTTTGTCTCTAAAAGAAGAAAACTTAATTAATCAAGCACAAAATTAATCCAAGTAAAATTAGGACATGAAGTCTCGTGACCCAAACTCAAATAACAAATGGGCTCTCATAATGGGCTCCGATGCGGCCAATTGATAAGGCTAGCATGAGTGGAAAATAGCCCAGCCTGCTATGATCTGGGATCGAATCCCCATAGATACAAATGGAACCCAACTCACATAGGTAAACACAGTTGCTACACTACTCAAATTAAGTCCAACACCGGCTGATATAGACACAGATGGATTTTGTATTCTAATTGTCTTATTTAAATTACTGCTGGTGAATTTCTAGATGCGAAATAAACTGGAAATTGAAGAAGTTCAGATGTCTAAGAATTGAGAATTAATCTCATTCATTAACATTGAAAGATGGCAAAATAACCTATTAAACTAATCTCATTTATACATGATTTCAAAGCTGGCACATGTGATAGCATGCTGGAAGCGCAGATCTCAAATAGGTAAAACAAACAATTGAATTCAGTGATTTTATCTATTATATATGGACAACTTTAACAAAAAGCAAAACTACTAATTTCAGAATGGTAGTATTTTTAAAACAAAACTCCAAGGAGTCTAGATTTTGGAACTGAACATCAACAAGCCTTTAAGAGTAAAACAAATCAGCGATCTAATGGCCTAATACAGTCCACAATCCTAACAATTGGCCTGGTTACAAACGAACAGAAGATATAACTGGATTATTAAAAGTCACAACGATTCCAGGCAAGTGCAAAAGGACACATAACAAATTTCCAGCTACAGAATCGTCATGCGAATTACTACACAATTACAGAGTACTAATCGACACAGTTCATATCTCAATTAACAGTCTATATTGTTCAATTACAACAGCTAACAAACTTAAACAAATTAAACTACATTAGCTACAACATCACACAATCATCTAGGATAGAGAAATTTGAGAGCAATTTCCATTTCATTTGATTTGAGATCTACATGAAGCGATTGAGGAAGTGTACCTGAATTTTAAATCACAATAAGAGAAAAACTATAGTCAGCAAGTGATCAACCGGCAGCAGCAATAACAAACAGAAATCCACAATAGCCCAGAGCTAAATCAATTAATTCAGGAACATATTGAAAACCAGCAAAACCCAGGAACAACCAAACTCAATTCGACCAAACCAAAATACTCAAACGCAGGCAGCTCAAATAATTTCAGACGAGCTTGAAATCGAACCAGAACTTCCAGAAAACTAGTACACAATTAGGATATTTCAAACAAATACCAATTTAGCTTGGACTCAATACCATAATCCTTAGAAAGCCCCCATCAATCAAATCCTGAGCTAACAGGAGCAAACTAGCAACTAGACTCGAGGCTGAACTACAAATGCCCAATGGAACAGTGATTTCCAGGGTTTTAGAATTTTTAGCTTTCCAAACTCTTAGTATTCCCTAAGTGTTTAGCTCTCTTAAACTATCTGAGCACTCTCTATGTATATCAAAAGCTCTTTTTTTTCTTTTCTCTAGTTTTCAGACTCACTCTCTATTTCTATCTTTCTCTTTATTTTTCAGACTCACTCGGTATTTCTATCTTTTTTGTCCATCTCCATATGGCAGAATGTGTGCCTATTTAAAGACTAATATTGAACCATTTTTTATACAAAATTTTCACTTTTCAGCATTTTTATTCCCTCCCTCTGTGTTCCCCTTTGAAATGTTATCATTCCACCTTCTTGCTTCTGATTTTCAAACTTAAAGGTACTAGGCATGGTTCAGTTGTATTTCCTTTTCAGGTTTTTAATCAAAGGTGTATGGGCAGCCTGAATTTAAAATTCAGGCGTGCCCTGACAGCCAAGATGCCTTCCAGTTTAGATTTAACATTTTCAAATCAGTGAATTACTGTAATCTACATTAATAAATAAATCAATCACAAACTGAACTAGCATGTATGATACAGGTTCAAATGGACGGCTAAAATAAACAACACATTCACGACACTTAACTGACCCAACAATTCAATTCAATATGATGAACAAATCTATAATTTTAAGCCTACGGACAGGCTTAACTCAACACCAAAAATAGAGCAAAAATGAAGCAGGGGGAGAAGAACCACAAAAATTAAACGAAAACTAAAAGATAACAAAAGAAAAGAGAATTAGAAATACCCGGAACTCAGGCGGACCAAATACTGGAGATCCCTCTTCCTTTCGCTTTGGACTGAAGTGGACTTTAATGATGTGTTTTCAATATGGAAACATGTGACTAAAGTCTAATTCAGTCCAAAAATCCTAAAACTTAGGGCTCATTTTCTCTGATTTAATATTCGAAGAGCTGGAGTGATATTCGAAAGAAAGTGGTGACGGAAATGGGATGAGGGAGGTCTAGTGATGGTATGGTGTGAGTGTGGGGTGGTTTGTAGGTGGCGCCGCCATCGGGGATTTTGTGGCAGCGGCTAGGGTTCTTAACTAAAAATCAATATTCGAGGCCACCAGGTTAGATTCGAAGGAAGGTGGACACGAGATTGGAGTGGGGAGGTTGAGGGGAATCTATGGTGTGAAGATGAGGCTGTTTGGAGGTTGCCAACCGCCGTGGGCGATTTTCGGTGGGCGGCGGGCGGTGGTGTTACACAGGGGCGTCTCTAAGGTTATGGGGGGGTTTGGTTTGAGAGGGGGTAAGGGTTAGATTTTAGGTATATTAAAATTAAGGAATTAATTAGAGCCGTTGGATTATGGAAATCCAACGGCTGTGATTAATTCCTTAATAAAATGGGGTCATTTGGTTTCAGGGTGGGGCTGGACTGGTTTGGGTGTTGGGTCGGTAATGGGTCAGGGTGGACAATCTGGACCGTTGATCAATTTAAATCAACGGTTCAAATTTTGCGTGCCCAAACGACGTCGTTTGGACGTGCGCCTGGGACGGACCGGACTGGGGTGAATCTTGGGCTGGTTTTGTTTGGGCTGCTGAAATCAAAACTAGCCCAATTTTTTATTTTCTCATTTTTGTTCTCTTTTCTTTTATTTTCTAATAAAACTAAAATTCTAAAAATCTTGAATTAAATCATGGAACTAAATTAACTTGCCAAAATTCTAATTAACATCTACTAACAATTATCACACAAAATTAGACACCAATTAGACATAAAATCACACAATTTAGATATTAAATGCCAAAAATGCAAAGTACATTATTTTTTTGTAATTTTTTAATATTTGTAAAACAAACTTAATTACTCTTAATTGTAAAATTAAATCCTAAATGCAAATGCAACATATTTTTTTGTATTTTCATTAATTTAAGCAAATAAACATGCACGAACGAATGCAAAAAATACAAGAAAAATAACACAAAATTCACAACAATTGTAAACAAACGAAATTATATTATTTTTTTTGAATTTTTTGGGCGTGATTCTCATATAAGGCAAATATTACGTGCTCACAGGGTGGTAGTTTGGTCTTGAGTGGAGCCAATGAAATAGAGGAAAGGTGCAGTTTTGAAGAATAAAAGAAGAAGCGCCACTAAAAAAATTGTGAATAAATGTAGTAGTTGATAAGTGGTAGCTTGATACAAATGCACCTAAAGGAATGTGATGTTATAAATAAATTGTGGGAAATGTCTCGTTGACATAAGAATGATATGGAATGTTCATGTGTTTTGTATTAAAAGTGCTTAGGGAAGTTAGTCACTGTATCCAAATATATCTTTTCCATTCCTTAGCCTACATTACAACCAAATGAAGTCCTAATTGATCGTAGACTGGATAGGCTCGATTAGTAGAGTATTACACTACGAGCAAGCCTATGGTGTATCTTTGTGGCATGTGAATGTTCTTTTGGAGAGTGAGCGAATTTTATCCATTTGAGTTCCTAATTGTTTTAAATCATATTAACTGTGGAACTACTCTCTTGTGTGAGGTGAGGGCATGTGATTCACAAAGGAAAGGTAAGTCTTGACTTCTGTATAAAGTAGTTTGAGTAAGTGCGAATATTTCAAGGTACGGGAGATTCGGCTTCTGAGGAAAAGGTTGTTCACTACTAGGTGCAACTTTGGTAAATTGTTCAAGGTGTGATTCGTTAAGGGAAAAGCTGAGGGAAGGAACTTTGATAGAGCATGGTGGATTGCTAGAGGACTAACAATGATTTAAGTGTGGGTTGTTGATATTAGGCTATATAGATGATCTTTACACCTTAATATTACCATGCTTTATTATTGTTTTATAGGTGAATTGATAACAAAATGCTCTAATTGGTGTTGTTTTGCCTCGCAGGGAATAATCTAAGTGAGGAAGCACTACAGAGTGTTTTGGAGTGAATAATGTGAAGAAAACACCCAATAAAGAAGCAACCGAGCATAAAGAAGCAAAAATGGACTGAGGTGAAATCCACCGCGAACGCGGTGGAACCGCGGTTGAACTGCGACAGACAATTACGCGAGGCAGAATGTTCAGCCTTCACCGCAATCGCGCCGCGGTCTTGCCGCGGCCGTGGTGAACTGTTCAATTGCTAGAAAATTAGGGACCAAAGTGTAATTCGGGGAAAACTTGTTCCAAACCCTTATAAACTTTAGAAGCTCGCCCAAGACATAATTAAGCTTGTTTTTAGACTACTTTGGAGGCAAGAACAATCGTGAGAAGATCAACCAAACATTAGGGTTTTTCTATCTCCTTTTAATTCTTGCAATTATACATTATGAACAACTTTGTAGTTTTATCTTATTTTTTTATGAGTAGCTAAACAGTTATCTAGGGTTGATGGAACCAATTGTTGGTTGAAGTTTTATCTCAACTTGTTATAATCGAGCCGGATTTATTATATAATTGTTCAACTTTGTTTTGTATGGTGATTAATTGAATGGGCCCTTGATTAATCGTGTCTAATTACCTTATATTAATTGAGAAAGAATATTAGGTTAGATTGTTGTTGAACAACACCACTTTTGGGTAATTGAAGAGATTCATTACTTGAACTTAAAAGTGAGTTTAGAGATAACGAAACTTTGGTGGGATAATTTAAAGCTGCACATATTGTCATCTAGAGTAGTTCAAGAGAATACTCTAGTAAATTATTATAGTTGTTAGAGAGATTATTACAATAACCCATAGCTCATAATCCTTATAGAGTATTACGACAAGATTATAGCAAAAGAGTCAAGATCGAAACTAGCAATTGAGGAAATTACTGCCCTAAACCTTTTTACCATTGAATTATCTTTAATCTAGCATATTGTTATTTCCAATATTATTTGAAGTAGTTAAACAAAACCCAAGATTGATTGAAAAAAATCTTGCATCTTGAAATTGGTTGAGTTGATAATAGAATTGCCAAAGAGTTGTAATAGATAGGTAGTTCCCTGAGGATTCGACTCCGGACTTAAAACCGGATTATATTTGCAATAACCGCTTTGTCTTTTAGAAGGCATAGTTGGGAGAGGCCTTAAAAACCTATTTTTTCCTTATCTCGATATGCGTGCACAGTCCGAATGCATTTCTGAAAAGCTTTTATGTGAAATATAAGTAAAATAAGGAAATTGACCTTTAAAATTGATTCAAATTGACTTAGGTCAACATTCTTAGTAAACGGACCCGAACCTGTAATCGGATTGTCCCGTAGGGTTCGTATTAAAATATTGGACTTGGGCATATGCCCGAAATTGAATTCCGAGGTCCCTAGCCCGAGAAATGAATTTTTTAAGAAAGTTGTTTAACTGAAAAATATAGAAAATTTAGAAATTGAATAAATGCTTGAATGTGATGGTATAGGGCCCATATGTTGGTTCCGGAGTCCGGTACAGGTAAAAAAATGATGTTTAATCTGTGAAATTTGGTAGGAAACAGAATTGATTTGATATAAATTGGACACTCGATTGTGAAAATAGTAACTTTAGGTGTTCTTGAGAATTTCCTAGATTTTGAGGCTAAATTCATAGTTGTTGATGTTATTTTGGTGATTTGGTCGCACGAACAAGTCTGTATTATATTTTCGGACTTGCGTGCATGTTTGGTTTGGAGCCCCAAGGGACCGAGTGAGTTTTGGATAGGCCTCAAAGTGTTTTGAACTTAGGAGTAGCAGCTGGTGTATTGCAGGTCTGCATGTTTCGCATTTGCGAAGCCTGGCTCGTAAATGAGAGCTCGCATTTGCAATGACTGGGCAGGTGGGGGGGACCTTCCCATTTGCGAAGCTCCATATCGCAAATGCGACTCCAATTGTGATCGCAATTGCGGACGATGGTTCGTATTTGCGAAGTAAATAGGGCATGCCTACCTTCGCATTTGTGAAGCCTGGGCTACATTTTCAAGTTCGCATTTGCGAACCTGACTTCGCAAATACGATAACTGCACCTATGTAAATTATAACTCAGACAGATTTTTCTTCATTTTTCCAACTCTTTCAAACCCTAAGCTCTCCGGGCGATTTTCCAAAGAAAAGTTCTTCTCCAAATCCTTTGTAAGTCATTTCTAATTCTTTTCTTTCAATCTAATCTATCTTTTTATATGATTTCATTTCAAAGTCAAGGGTTTTCATGGGAAATTGGGTGATTTTGGGTAGAACTTAGGATTTTTAAATTTTGGGGATTTGGACCTCGATTTGAGGTTCAATTTCAAAATAAATTATATATTTGAGTTCGTGGGTGAATGGTTGATCGGGTTTTGGTTCAAACTTTGGGTTTTGACAAAGGGAGCCTAGGGTCGGGTTTTGAATTTTTGGGGAATTCATTGAGAAACCTATTTTCATGCATTAGAATTGGTTTATTTAGCATTTATTAATGTTCTTAAGTAAATTGTGACTAGATACAAGCGAATTGGAAGTGAAATAGAGAGGTAAAGCGGTAGTTGAGGCTTGATTGTGTTCGTGGCATTGAGGTAGGTGTTTGGTCTAACCTTAGCTTGAGGGAATATGAGTTGTGGTCTTATTTTCTATGTGTTAAGTGTTGAGTACGACGTATAGGTGTGGTGACAAATATCTATACGTTGGTGTCAAGCATACCTGTGGGTCTTATACTATGATTGTTGTGACTCCGTTATGTATTGTTAATGCTTAATATGATGATTATAAATGTTGAACAAGGCTTATGAAAGTATTCTTGGTAATCGACCATTGTTGAGCATTGGCTCAAGTCGAGACTAATGTTGTGAAGTGATTGTGGAAACGAGATGTGATATATTGTTGTTTCCCTTTCCGGGATGTTATTGTTTCACTTGCCGGGATATTATTGTTTATGATATTTTTTCCCTTGCGGGGATGTTATTGCTTATGATATTGTTTCCCTTGTCGGGATTCTTTTGTGATTGGTGTTGATTTGTATATTGGGATCGAGTTGCACTCCGCAACAAGGAGTAATAAGGGTAGACAGGTGGGGTCGGGTTGCACTACGCAATATCATTATATGATTGGGATCGGGTTGCACGCCGTAATATTATTCTATGATTGGGATCGGGTTGCACGCTGCAACAGTATTATATGAATAGGATCAGGTTGTATGCCACAACAAGAAAGAATAAAAGTGAATATTGATTCTTATGGTGAGAGCGAGAGTAAAAGCACGAAGGCTGATGCCGTGCACTTGTTACTATTTTCCTTATTCTTGCTGATATGAAATTATGGTGTTCTATATGCTTCTCGACTGAAATTCTGTTAGTACTTGATATTCCCCCTTTCCCCGCTTTAACTGCTAGTTTTTGTTATCATTATTTACCGTATATGATTTAACTACATAGGTTTATTTGGTAGTCTTGTCCTAGCCTCGTCACTACTTCGCCGAGGTTAGGCTCGACACCTACCAGCACATAGGGTCGGTTGTGCTGATACTACACTCTGCACTGTGTGTAGATCCCAGTGCTAGAGTATTTGGACCACAGTGAGGTTGCTGCCTTCAGTCCAACGCAGACTCGAGGTAGTCCTGTGGATGTCCGCAGGCCTTGGCGTCCCCTTCTATCCTATTTTCCTAATGTTCTTACTTATTTCAGAGACATACATGTACTTTTCTTTATTCAGACCTTATTTGTAGTATTCTTATATAGTCTGTGAGATTGTGGCGCCAGTTCTGGGTGGATTATTGTTATGGAATCGTATTTGTATTGATTTAAACTATTAAATTTTGTCTTCCGCATTTTTATTCCGCTATTGATCATATGTTAACTCATAATTGTTAAAGGGTTGAGGAAAAAGGGTAATAAAATTTGTAACACTCGACTTGCCTAGCTTTCATGACTATGTGCCATCACGACTTCCGAGGGTAGGAAATCCTGGTCGTGACAAGTTGGTATTAGAGCTCTAGATTTCTTAGGCCTCACAAATCACGGACCAGCTTAATAGAGTCTGAGGGATCAGTACGGAGAAGTCTGTATTTATCCTCCAGAGGTTACGGAGTTTAGGAGAACTTCACATCTATTCTTTCATGTCGTGCGACTTGATTTCTGAATGCTAATTGAATTTCCACTCTATTCTTTTGTAGATGGTGATAACACGTACCGCTTCATCAGCTGACCAGCAACCCGAGCCCCAGTAGTAGCTCTAGCGAGGGGCAGAGGCCGAGACCGTGCTAGGGCCCGAGGCAAAGGTAGAGCTCAGCTAGACCTCGAGCAGCAGCACCAGCGGCAGAGCCTCAGGTCGAGTTTGACGACGAGGTTCCAGCCTAGTCAGTTCCTGCAGGACCAGCTCAGGTCCCAGAGAGGTTCCTTTCAGGATGCTCTGGTCCGTCTAGTGGGCCTTATGGAGAGCGTTGCTCAGGCGGGCATATCTTCTGTAGCACCAATTGTATCTCATGCGGGAAGAGGAGCCTAGACTCATGCAACTCGCACTTCGAAGCAGATGGCTCCCCAGTATTAGACTCTAGTAGCTCAGCCAGCTAGAGTAGTTCATCCGGGTGTTGTGGCATAGACCGGTGAGGGGCCAGCTATGTCTGCTGATGCCTTGTGGAGGTTGGATAGGTTTACCAAGATTTTTGCTACCATTTTTTGTGGTACATATTCTGAGGATCCCTAGAATTATTTGTATAGTTGTTATGAGGTTCGATGGAACATGGGGATAGTGGAGACCAATGGGGTCGACTTTGCTTCTTTTCGGCTGTCTGGATCCGCCAAGACTTGGTGGAGGGATTATTGCTTAGCTAGACCAGCTGGGTCACCTGCTTTGACTTGGGATCAGTTTTCTGAGCTGTTTCTGGAGAAGTTTCTTGCTGTCACTCAGAGGGAGAACTATTGAAGACAGTTTGAGCGTCTCCAATGGGGTTCTATGACCGTCACTTAGTACGAGACTAGATTTAATTACTTCGCCTGTCATGCTCTTCTAATACTTCCCACAAAGAGAGATAGAGAGAGAGAGAGAGATAGAGAGAGAGTAAGGAGGTTCATTGAGGTACTCATTTAGCCTATTCAATTGCAGATAGCTAAGGAGATAGGGAGCGAGATTTCTTTTCAGGATGTGGCCAATATGGACAGGAGAGTCGAGATGGTTTTATCATAGGGGAGTGGTCAGGGGCCTGACAAGAGGCCTCGTTATTCTGGCAGGTTCAGTGGTGCCTTGTCTGGAGGTAGGGATTCTTTTGGTAGGGGATGGACTGGTTATCACCTTTTGATTTTGATGTCATATTGGTGATGGACTGGTTATCACCTTACCACGCCATCTTGGACTGTCATGCCAAGACCGTGACTTTAACCTTGTCGGGTTTACCTCATTTAGAGTGGAGAGGGACTCTTGGTCATTCTACCAGCAGGGTTATCTCATATATGAAGGCTCAACATATGGTTGATAATAGATGTTTGGCTTATTTGGCGTATGTTCGTGATTCTAGTGCTGAGGTTCCTTCTATGGATTCTGTGCCTGTTGTTCGTGAGTTTCCTGAGGTATTTCCTTCTGACCTACTGGGTATGCCATCCAACGGGGATATTGACTTTTGCATTGATTTGGCTCTAGGCAACCAGCCCATTTCTATCCTGCCATATTGTATGGACCTGCCAGAGTTGAAAGAATTGAAAGAACAGTTGCAAGACCTACTTGATAAAGGCTTTATAAGACCTAGTATCTTGCCTTGGGGTGTGCCGATGTTATTTATTAAGTAGAAGGACGGATTGATGAGGATATGTATAGATTATCAACAGTTGAACAAGGTCACAATCAAGAATAAGTATCCATTGTCGAGGATTGATGATTTTTTTGACCGACTTCCGGGTGCCCGAGTGTTTTCTAAGATCGATTTGAGATCTGGCTACCATCAATTGAGGGTTAGGGCATTCGATAACCCTAAGACAACTTTCCGCACTCGGTACGGGCATTATGAGTTCTTGGTAATGTCATTTGGGTTGACAAATGCCCAAACAACTTTCATAGATTTGATTAACTGAGTGTTCAAGCCTTACTTGGATTCCTTCGTGATAGTCTTCATTAATGATATTTTGATCTATCCCCGCAGCTGAGAGAAACATGAGCATCATCTTCGAGCTGTTCTCCAGACTTTGAGGGACAGTCAGTTATATGCCTAGTTTTCAAAATATGAGTTTTAGTTGAGTTCAGTTGCATTCTTGGGTCACGTTGTATCATTAGAGGGTATTCAGCTGGATCTGAAGAAGATAGAGGCAGTCAAGGACTAGCCTAGACCCGCATCAGCTACAGAGATCCGTAGTTTCTTAGTTTTGGAAGGCTATTACCATTGGTTTGTATAGGGGTTTTCCTCTATTGCAGCCCCGGTGACCAGGTTGACCCAGAAGGGTGCCCAGTTCAGGTGGTCGGACAAGTGTGCGGGGAGCTTTCAGAAGCTCAAGACAGCTTTGACTACGGTGCCGGTGTAGGTATTGCCTACAGGTTCAGAGCCATATACAATATATTGGGACGCAACTCATATTGGACTTGGTTCGGTATTGATGCAGGATGGAAAGGTCATTACGTATGCTTCACGATAGTTGAAGATTCATGAGAAAAACTATCCACTTCATTATTTAGAGCTAGCAACCATTGTTCATGCGTTGAAGATTTGGAGGCACTATTTATATGGCGTGTTATGTGAGGTGTTCATGGATCACAAGAGTCTGTAGTATTTGTTCAAGCAGAAAGGAGCTAAATTTAAGACACAGAAGGTAGTTGGAGCTATTGAAAGACTGTGATATCACCATCTTATATCATCCATGGAAGGTCAATGTAGTGGCCGATGCTTTGAGTAGAAAGTCAGTTAGTATGGGCAGTCTTGCGTATATTTTGGTTAGCGAGAAACCGCTTGCTTTGGATGTTGAGCTTTGGCCAATCAGTTCATGAGGTTGGATGTTTTTGAGCCCTATCATGTGTTATCTTGTACAGTTGCTCGTTCTTCATTATTTGAGTGTATAAAAGATCGGCAGTATGAGGAACCTCATTTGTGTGTCCTTAGAGACACAGTGTGGCATAGAGATGCCAACCAGGTTACAATAGGAGATGATGGAGTTTTGAGGATGTAGAGTCGAGTTTGTGTGCCTAATGTAAATGGACTTCGAGAGTTGATTGTAGAGGAGTCCCATAGTTGCCGATACTCTATTTATCCAGGTGTTGCTAAGATGTATCAGGACTTGTGGAACATTACTGGTGGACGAGGATGAAGAAGGATATTGTTGCATATGTGGCTCGGTGTTTGAATTGTTAGTAGGTAAAGTACGAGCATCAGAGACCTGGTGGTTTGTTTCAGAAGATTAAAATTCCTGAGTGGAAGTGGGAGCGTATCACTATGGACTTTGTTGTTGGACTCCCACGGACTCAGAGGAATTTTAACGCGATATGGGTTATTGTTGATAGGATGACCAAGTTAGCGCATTTCATTCCCTTGGCAGTCTCCTATTCTTCAGAGAGGTTAGCTGAGATCTATATCCGGGAGATTATTCGTCTTTATGGTGTGCCCGTGTCTATCATTGCTGACCGGGGTACACAGTTTACCTCTCATTTTTGGAGGGAAGTTCAGTG
Source organism: Nicotiana glauca (assembly GCA_026770625.1). Classification (NCBI taxonomy): domain Eukaryota; kingdom Viridiplantae; phylum Streptophyta; class Magnoliopsida; order Solanales; family Solanaceae; genus Nicotiana; species Nicotiana glauca. The sequence goes on from MU675207.1 coordinate 86,767, forward strand.
TGATTTGGGTACTCGGGTCGAGTTGAGCACATCATTTCATCCCTAGACGGACGGACAGTCCGAGCGTACTATTTAGATTTTGGAGGATATGCTCCGAGCATGTGTTATTGACTTTGGAGGTTCTGGGATCAGTTCTTGCCATTAACAAAGTTTTCCTACAACAAGAACTATCAGTTGAGAATCCAGATGGCTCCCTATGATGCATTATATGGTAGGCGGTGTCGGCTGCCGGTTGGTGGTTTGAGCCGGGAGAGGCTCGGTTGTTGGGTACGGATCTAGTACACGATTCCTTGGACAAGGTTAAGATCATTCAGGATAGGTTTCATACATCTCAGTCCAGGGAAAAGAGTTATGCCGACCGTAAGGTTCGTGATGTGGCATTCATGGTCGGAGAGCGGGTGTTGCTTCGGGTGCCGCCTATGAAGGGCGTGATGAGATTTGGGAAGAAGGGAAAGGTAAGCCCTAGGTTCATTGGTCCTTTTGATATTCTTGATCGAGTGGGAGAGGTGTCTTAGAGACTTGTGTTGCCGCCGAGTTTATCAACCATGCATCCAGTGTTTCATGTGTTCATCCTTCGAAAGTATCACCGCGATCCATCCCACTTGTTAGACTTCAGTACTATCCAGTTGGACAAGGACTTGACCTATGAGGAGGAGTCGGTAGCTATTCTAGACCGACAAGTTCTTCAGTTGAGATCGAAGAATTTCACATCAGTTCGTGTGCAGTGGAGAGGTCAGCCTATTGAGGCAGTGACCTGGGAGTTCGAGTCCGATATTATATAGACCCGATCGGTCATTTTGAGCCCTAGAACGTTGTTCAGCGGTCCGAGGCCATGAGCAGCTTCATTTCAGGTATATCGACTTGTTCGCATGGTCGGAAATTTAAATTCAGGAAGATCAGAGTTAAATTTAAATGAAAATTATCATTTGAGAAGCTTAAAGTTGAAAGAATGAACTAGGATTGGATTTTTGAGTAAACGACCTCAGAATCGGGATCTGAAGGTTCCAGTAGGTTCGTATGATAATATCGGACTTGGGCGTATGCCTAGTTCAGGTTTTGGATAACTCGGGAGCGTTTGGCGCCTATTGTGGAAGTTAGTATTTTGGAAGAAATTTCTTAAGTTTGGCTTGGAATACATTTCAGTGTTATCAATGTCCGTTTGGAATTTCGAGACTGGGAGTAGCTCCGTATGGTGATTCTGGAGTTGGGAGCGCGATCAGAAGTAAATTCGGAGGTACGTAGGTCATTTTGAAGCCATTCGGCTAAAGATAGAAATTTGAAGGTTTTTGGGAAGTTTGACCGGAAGTGGAATTTTTTATATCGGGGTCAGAATCCGATTCCGGAAGTTGGAGTAGGTCTGTAATGTCAAATATGACTTTTGTGCAAATTTTGAGGTCAATCAGACGTGATTTGATAGGCTTAAGCATCGGAAATAGAAGTTGGAAAGTTCAAAGTTCATAAAGCTCGAATCGGGGTGTAATTTATGGTTTAAGCATTGTTTGATGTGATTTGAGGCTTCGAGCAAGTCTGTAATGTGTTATGGGATTGGTTGGTATGATTGGTTGGGGTCCCGGGGGTCTCTGATGGATTTCGGGTGGTTAACAGATCAAAAAATGGATTTTTGGGAAGGCTAGTGTTGCTGGTTTCTGGTATTTCCGCTTCTGCGGAAATAGGACCCCAGAAGCGGCCCCGTAGAAGCGGTTGGGAGTGAGGTGAGCTGGGACCGCAGAAGCGGTTAGGAAACCGTAGAAGCGGTTCCGCTTAAGGGAAAATTAGACCGCAGGAGCGGTCCAGCCCAATTTGGCCAGAACCGCAAAAGCGGTTTCCGCAAAAGCGGTAATGGTACCGCGGAAGCGGAAATGTCTGGAGGCAGAGGGGTTGTTTTAAGTCAGATTTTGGTCATTCCTTATTCATTTCTTCATGGTCTGGGCGATTTTTGGGGAGCTTCAAGAGAGGATTTTTGTCGTCAATGTCAAAGTAAGTTATTCCTACCAATTTTGAGTTAAATACTTTAATTATGTATGGATTTTAGTATGAAAATGGGTAGAAAATTGAGGTTTTGGTGGGAAACCTAGAAAATTATATTCTTGGAATTTAGCCACGATTTTGAGTATGAAATTAAGAGAAAAATGTATATTTGAGTTCCTAAGGTCATGGGTAACCTTTATCTTCAAGAAATTTCGGATTCCGGGCACGTGGGCCCGATGACATTTTTGTCAACTTTATGTTCGGGGTTAGGAATTGTTATAAATTGGGTTGTAAAGTATAATTTAGCATATATTAATGGATTTATATGATCGTTGGCTAG